>DVQP01003751.1:0-10416 GCA_018231745.1 Danaus eresimus
GTTTATATGTTAATCAAACAGACCCATATTAGTAAAATGATATTTTGTTTTAACATATTAAACTAGAATTTTTTGCAAACTAAACTAAAATAAGCTAAAATCAAAAAAAAAATCTTACAAATGAAATTAATTTTTATGACTTGATCCTATATATAGAGAATTTATTTAGGAAGTAAATAAATTATATTTTTATTAAGTTTTTAATAACTGATGAATTAAATTGTTCCGACTGATACATGGCGGTGATTTAGATTTAAGTATGTTGAGATAATATTAATGAGATCGGGACACGGACACGCCATACAGGCTTTATGTAATGGCCATAAACCTTTTCACTGCAAAAAGTCGTCGTTCACCACATTAAGTCCACTTTTAATACGCCTTCAAGAACGTGAAATAGGGACTTACAACAGATATTTCGAGCGTATTTAATCATGACGTTATTGAAATACATATAACAAAATATTATATAAAAAAAAAACAAATTTATTTTAATTCATAAGACCATATAAAATAAAATAACATTATTAAATATACGTTTTTATTGACATTGTATTATGGCAGCATAAATGACAAAAAATTTGTACTAAACTCGCCAGCGCGAACATTTTATCATGCTTGTAATCATACGACAATAATGGTTTATATCCTTTCGGAAAGGAACTGATTATCTTGCACTGCTATAACCAAATACTTTAGCCAATTATAGCAAATAATAACTTCGGAGAAGAGTTATGATGCTACAGACAGACAAACACACACACACTCATAGCACCCTTATTTTTGATTCGGGGTTTAAAAATATAGAGACCGATACCTAATACTCATCCCATTTCATATTTATAAAGTTTTCTTCTCAAAATAAAAGTATTACTTTATTTGGTTTGTATCCGTTCAAATACGAAGAGAATGGAAGTTTGAGAGACGGTTTTATTCTATTTGCCCGTTAAAAATTCTTCTAAAATATGCATCTTCCTTTAAATATTCTTGGATAGGCACTAACAATGTCAAAATAACTACAATATTTAAAGTAGCATAAAATGTTATTACATTCTTCATAATAAAATATTACTAAAGCAAGCCTCAGTGGAAGCCGCTGCAGGACTTTAAGCCTTAAGACTTACAACATTAATTAAAATTTAGGAGACGATAAATATAAAAAGGATTCGCTTATTTATAATATCATTTTTAATGTTGAAATGGGTCAGGACAGGTGGGAGGACCAAAAATAGAATGATGAAGACGTCGCAAAGGATTTGTATGGTTATTCAAAGTTGCCATAGTCACGCAACAAGCGGAGTACAATAGTTTCTCATTTATAAATCTCTGAACATTATATCATTAAAATAGGAAATTAAATTAGAAACAAGAATTTCTTGTTATGAAGTATAGCCAAAGAAACCTAGACCAGATTAAAAATGTATCATTTTGCAACAAATAATAATTGGCAGAAGCTACCACGAAACAAAACAATCACTGTATAAAGGCTTAAACACTAAGTCTTATATTATAATATATTTGCATTAAGATAATTTTTAAAGTAAGTTTTGAGTCAAAGAGTTATCCTCTTAACATGGACATATATTCCACGAGAGTTACCGCGAACATATTTCTATGTTGCTTTTAACTAATGCTTATGTAAGCCGTAATCCGACATAAAATATAAACAAATATTTGAATGCATCCCATGTTGATGTCGAGTGGAACTTTTAATATATCACTGCGCCAAAACACTTCATATTCTAATGAGAGGCTTCAACGTCACTGTTTCAGTGGATGGGTCAAGTAAATTATATTCTGTATACGTTTTCATTCCAACGTTCAGCTTTCGCAGTTCAATATCGTTTGTTTGTTGCGAATGACTTTAAAATAGTTTTAACATGTTGAATTTTATTAAATCTTCTATTTCGGATGTCTTCACTTTTAACGGGGAAAACATATTTCAAATTTGTTTTACTTACGAGCCAAAAAACTTAAATATTTGCACAGATAAGGTTTGTTATAGGTAGTAACAAAGGAAGTGTGAGTCTAAATATACCTTTTTATTTACTAACTTTTGTATTCTCAAAGA
Organism: Danaus eresimus; assembly: GCA_018231745.1. NCBI lineage: Eukaryota > Metazoa > Arthropoda > Insecta > Lepidoptera > Nymphalidae > Danaus > Danaus eresimus. Next base: position 2,072 of record DVQP01003751.1, read on the forward strand.
TACTTTACTTTAAATATAAATTATCTTTATTAAATCCGTAGCTATTACACTTAAATTCAAGTCTAGAAGCATTCAAAGCATTAGTATTAAAAATATTACAAGGGCTCTCAAACACATTACATGTTAAATAATAATAAATGTCGTCTTAAAAACACCGGCAATATTTTAATCAAGCCCGGTGTTGATAATTTATATATTTAATAAAGTAAGCATTGCATTAGAGCGACCCTCGGGGACACGTCCGTCGACAAGGAATCAAAATCCAATTAAGCCAGTTAATTTAATCTGCTCCGTACTCCATCCTTACGGACCACTGATTGGATGCTGCCCTCGACCCGACCTCCGAACCGACCTCCAAATATCACCTTGTTTTCATATAAAAGTTTTCCCATATCACATCTACGAATATCCGACAAAATTCAAGTCTTGTTACGATAAGTTCTTTAAGAAAAAAAAAGCAGCATTCCGAATAACGTACATAATTGCCGAGTGTATAAAAATCCAAAAAGTTTGAAACCAAAAAGTTTTTATCGTTAATAGTTTTACAATTTTAAGGCACACAAGAAATGTCTGCTGTAGCTTATTGTTGATGTATACGCTGTACTATTCATTGTAATAAAACATTTTGATGCTACACTTAGTGTAGACCGCTTCACGGCTATAGACACTGAATGTTGTCTTGTGTACGGAACGCTACGCTCTAGAACATTATATAATATCATTGCATAACCCGTTTCGACCCCTACCTATTGTGAGACATTGGAAATACCGCAATGTTACTAACTTACGAATACACAGCTATACAGCAGTTTTTGCTAATGCCTAGCTTAGCTATTAAATTATGCAATATTTTGACTTTAACATATATTTTAATTGTTTACTATATGCATAAATAACAACTAATTTATAATGTATAAAGCAGAAATCTGAAAAGAAAAGTAACAGTTCAATTGCGGTGGTCATTCGTTCGATAAAACGTATTCAGACGCTTGTATTGGAAAAGTAACAAATAAAATGTGAACACGCTTAGTCACGATACATAGACCGTCGGACCGCTTCTTGCTATCGGACAGGACTTTCCACTTCGCTTTTCTGCGTACTCACAAGAGAACTCAATTTCATGACAAAAAATACACCAAACAAAAGGGTAGGCCTCCCCGTTACATGTCGATATCGATATAAAATATCTCGATATTACGTATCTATTTAATTAAGGCATGCCCGTCTAGGCGATATTGCAGTCTGCGGTTTCTATTTGACCACAAATTCATATCTACATTACGCTATACAACGTAAACGGCATAGCGTCCGATCTCATATACGATTAAATATACAAACGGTAGTATGTGTTTAAAAATATACGACGTGTTTTAAAATAAAATTGAATGAGTTGTGGACTGAAATTGTACGAATTAGACAAAATTATTTTTGGTTTCGTGAAGTGGACGGGGGCGGGCGGTCATTCATTCCTTTACCTTTGATCTAAGGGAAACATTCAGTGAACTTTCTACCGCAACCGTATATTCAAAGCTTCCAGTACGTGAACGTTAATTTGTAATTTTAGTGGTACGTTTTTGCGGGTGTGCTATCTTTGAATTTGGAGCATTTTATATTTATTTATTAACATAAATATATATACATATATAGCTACAAAAACTATGCTGCAGACATAAATGTATATTATTTTTTACCGACCACAAACGATTCCATCGACGTTGGCTCGGATTTAATATTTGTCTCAAGATCATGTCGATATTTAAGAAGATAAATTCAAACAAGATTACTTCGTCAAACAATGGAAATTATTGACAACAATTGTACAATTATTATATCAAACAAACCAGAAAAATAAAATTAAAGGAGGTTTAAAAATAGTATTAACTGTTTCGATTTTATCTACAGCGTGTTCTATTTTTTCTCTTTAGACACTTATTTGTGTTTATTTTTGTTAGAAATGTATAAAAGTTTAATTATATTTATAATGAAGGTTAGCATATTTCTTTTAACAATAAAGTTAATATTTTTACTTGTTATAACTTCCGTTGGCGAATTTGGTAGTTGACTAATGAGGTGGGGTATAATGTGTTTTCAAGTAATTTTTATATTTAAGTCAGATATTATATTTAAGTAGTATTAGATTTCTAGTTGCTTGAATATGTAGTTACGAACATAAAAACTATTTTATTAAAATAACAAAGTATCTTTCACTGTTTCGTGTAAAAACACTACAAAAATCAAAAAGTTTACGTTAAACAGTTTTTGAACAACCTTTAATTCATGATTCTATTTACTTTAAATTGATCAATTGAAGTTAAAATATTCTATAGGATTTTAATGTACTTCCAGAACAACAGAGCATATAAGATATAACCGATTCAGTCGTACAAATATTTTATATATTTTTATTCTCGCAAAACTTCACTAAATTATCCTGTCACAAACTTCGTGACGTGGTACTTCCAAGTAAGTCAATCTTTATTTACGCTCAAGAGAGAAATATGTCCGTTTACGAGATCGGCATTTCACTATATATATCGATGCTACTTATATGTAAAGAGTTAGTAAACGTGTCTGTTACTTTATTATCCATGAGAGGTGGTAGTAGTAGTGAATTTCTTTTGAAGTTTGAAAAGCAATTTTAAATCATAGTTATATTGTTTATTAAAAAAATTCTCCCTTGTCAGGCAAAAGCATTGCTTTTAGAAGCATTTCCTTAATAATGCGAGTCGAGAACCATTCATGAATACACATAAATTGTAAAAATGAAATTAAAGTTTGTGAAGCGCAAAGGAGTGAACAAAGCGTCTTGGATTTTTCAATCTGTTCAAATGTTCTCTTCTCACTAGATATTAATATTGAACATTTTTGTCCAAGTCCGGTGCAGGATTTATTTTCCTATATTTCAAAATTCAAATGTCCTTATAGACCCGCACCGTGCATAACGTGAACTGCTCTAAATAACGTGATATTATTTATCTAAAGAACAATACAATATAAAATAACACTAGGTTTGATTACGTGAAATGAATACTCGAGTTCTGGTTTAAATTTTTAAGAAAATTAAGATAAATTATATTGGAATCGTAAATTAATTTCAATAATAAAACATGAGCCAATAAAAAAGGATGACTTTTACGGTCGATGAATGTGGTTGTTTTGTTTCCGTGTCGTCATCAAATAGCACTTTACCTTGTCTTGTCAAACACGTTCGACTTTACCGAGATAGTGACCCAAAGCCTTATAGGCTTTCATAAAATGTAGAATTAGGTTAAACTTGGACGCTGGACCGAGTTACGTCCGACGGGTGGACATTTCAATAGATTCAATGTTTAATTATTTATAAACCGCACACTCTCGGCTCATGTTGCATATTATGAAGAATTTGATATTAATTACATTTATTTAGTTATTACGACAATAAATTACTACTGAATTTAGGATTATATTTCTATCAATTTAATCCTTTATTAGAATAAACAGATTCGTATAAAGATAATGAATTAAGATTTAATGGAGGTATGAATAAAACTGATTTAAGCGATATCGTAGTTTCACGATACATGCCCCTTATATTGAATAAGTTCCAATGGCAAAGTTCTCTTTGGAAAGATTATATTACTTTTAGGAGCGAGATCTTTCCTAGAATTTTGATTGCTTCATCACATCGACTAATATTATAGTGAAATATTTATATCAAATAAAAGATATTTAATTAATTAAGAAATATCTTAGTAGTTCTTAAGTAATACAAAATAAAGAAGACGTTTGAAAAATGAAACATGCAAATTAATATAATAATAAATGTCTTTTCTGTTATGGTGACGACATTAAACTTCTTCATAGGAACTAAGTCGTGCCCAAAAAATACCACCACCATTATAAGGTGAACTCCAGTAGTAAGACTACTGCTATGACCACATCACATCATGTCTAACTATCATATACTGGTCGATCGAATGAGTTACACGAACTTGACACTTCGTATTAAATAAAAGTATCGTTGCTAGCCTACTTCCTTCAACATTATCCTCCATTGATTTCAATTTCGTAGAAAACAATGTAGGAATTCGAAAAAATATTAAACTCTCAGAGATAAATCTATCGTAATGTAATAAAAGTGAGAATTCAAATCATAATTGAGGTGAAATAAAAGTTGAGCGTCCACGGAGCAAGTGTCGAGAGTAACCACAATCGAAGGCCACCGTTAATTATCGTATTGTATAGGAGATACGCTCCGTACTGGGAGTGTATCCAGCCTCCGGGCCCCCTATCCCGGTTCGTGTAACTGGGTCGCGGGGCGGCAGTGAGGCCGGGGGAGACCGGGGGTGAGAAGTCTCTCGTTGCGTTTTTGTGCCGGCGCGTCCAACCGATCGCCCCACTGATACCCCTCGCTTCACATCTCCAACACTAACAACGGATGCTGTAATGATGCGTTTACTCACGTTTTGTATCTGATTCATTTTTGTGAAGTGCCGCCCGAACTCCCAAAGGTCGACGCCGAATTTTAGCGCCCAATTCTTGACTCTGTAACAAAAATGTTTTATGTGTTACACATTAATGGGAACTTTTTATTTCTAACTAACGTTTCTTTGTAATGATTTATGTTTTATTATTAATAGTTGTGCTGCGTCGACTCCACTCATTGCATAATTTACTGCTCCCCTCATCACTAACCCTTGCTCGCGGCTCTATCAAAAAGTAGCCATTGGCTCTAGGCGAGATCCGTTCTACCTTCGTACAAAATTTAATTAAAATCCCTTCATCAGTTCGGTCTTGAAACGGTTACAGACAGACAGAATTACTTTTTGAATTTGAATTGTAGCATTGTCGATCTTGATTTAATTTTTAAAGAAATATATACAAAAAATAAATGAATAACGATTACAAAAACATATCACGTAAGAACACACCACTCCCTTAGTCGTAGATTCGAGTCTCGTGTATGTTATGTGTCATTTTATCATTTTTATTATATTCTATGATGAATCCAACCGCAACATACAAATCGTGGTAATTTTGACACTTGATATAAATGGGTCGGAGCGCTGTTTCATCATTTTTTCCGCTCGGCTGATCACCCTGGATCAGGTACGACGAATGGCTTCCTACGTGCGAGATACGTCGTTGTGGAGCCTATTTAATTAACGGGTAAGCCTTGGAGCACGTCACGAGTGGTGCAATTGAAGATTTTATTGTTGATTTCAAGCTCAGTTTCGCGTCATTATTATTTCCTCTTCTTAAAGATGACTTGAAGAATATTTTTGCGTTCGCCTATATATTATGTTAAAGAAATTTTATAAATACAAAGTATATAAAAAATATTATAAAATGTCTTAAAAAAATAACATATCATGAACTTTAATACATTTTAAACGGTTCATAATAAAACATTTTTTTCTATTCGCCAATTGCAAAGCAAATGCAATTTAATATTCATGTTAGCAAGATTTTATTTCGTTTGTATTCAGGATCTCAACGGCTTTGATATGGAGATATAAAATCCATTCAATATGAGTAAAATAGAATTTAGTACATTTCATATGACGGAGGACATAGTACATAACACTTTGCATATCTCTACGTCACAAGTAAGTCTCATAAAAAAGTAAGTCAGAGATAAGCAACGTTTCTAAGATATAACTTATTTGAATTCTGGAAACAGTTTCTGAACGCTGTATAATTTCCTAAAAAATTAAATATAATATCCATCTCATTAATATTAATGCTCCTTCCAATATATTTCCCGTCTATTTATTATTCCTATTGGATTTTGGCGACAGAGTACTCATTAGCAATCGGGGGATGTTCGCGGCCATTGTTCATACAAGTTAGGCCGTCAACGACAGGAGTTGAGAATTTAAAATGATTTAAAAAGCAGCCCGTCTCCCTCTTGGACGAAGCCAGGTGTTCCCAAGCGGGGCTCTGAAATACGATCTCCTCAAATGAAACTTAAGAAACGCTGTTACGACAGTCATATCTGCCATTGCTCTTTGCTTTTATTTGAAATGCTTAATACTTTTTAATACGAACGGGACCTTTCGTTTTACAATTTCGTTAATCGTTTTTGAGCTTAATTTAAGTTGAATTGAATAATGTAGCTTTATTTTAAAATATTTATAGTATTCTTATTTTTTTATGTCTAAGTCATTTTATTATAATTATGGCACAATACAACTTGAAACATCTTCTTCTGAAGTGTAAAACTTTTGAAAGGCCACTGCAAAAAAGATAAAGCGCGCTAGAGCTCGATCTGGATCGCTTTAAAAATAAAACCGGATTAGAGTATTGTGAGATGGGAACGATGTTTAAGGTACCTGATTTAACACCAACCCTATTATTCTTATGATAAATATATAAAATTTTGAAACAATCCACTTTATTGTACATTATATAATAATTTAATCAACTATGTATATAAAATATTAACCCAATCCGAATTCCGATCAAAACTATTACATAAGTGGTACGCAATATCATCTCGCGTTTTAATTAAAACTATCGAGATATGCAAAGAGTGAGGTGACAGATCTCGGTTAAACTTACTTCATTAAATGTCGTGATATCTGGATGCACTCTATAGTGTTTTATTAATCAGAGTCGTGGCAGACGGGGTGTTAGACGCGCCCTTACGTAAGCCAGCCTCCGTAGTACGCCGGCTCCGGGAGCACCCCCCCACCCTCCCCTCCCCCTACAAACCCGGCAACCCCCCTCTAGATCAATACCCGACTCGCCTTTGACATGTGCCCCTCGTGCCGCTCCGCAAATATTTACGTTGTGGAAACAGATCATAACTAGTTTAATTTGTCTGTTTGTTCGTCGGACTGCGATAAAAAGATTTTAATTGACAGCCCTCATGGCTCTATTCGCATGCGTACTTTTTTTAGGTGGGAGTAAAATTTAAGCGTTTTTTTCAGCCACACTGCATCGAGACGGAAAAAGAGATGTGTGGAGGTTTTAATAACATTTTAACAGCAATTTAATAAACGGACTAATGGGCATGCAACAGTTGCGTTTTTTATTTATGGCAGCCCCAAATGGGATTTTAAGGAACAGTAATTGGTAATTGATTAAAAATGTTAGAAATGAAATGAATTTTTTTTTTTTCGTACACGTCACAATACATGTGTACGGAATTTTAAATCCAATTAAAATAAACATCGTGTCAAAAATGTTCAGCATGTGGTATTTGTGTCCGAATTATTTGTAAATAAAAATATTTCAACTTACAATCCGTATTGGATGTGCTGCAGATATTGAATTTTAAAATACCATCCGTCTGGTCGACGGCGACGCTGAACTAATTCTATCATAAATTTACATGACACTCAGCTATTTGCTGGGTTATTGAAAAATAAGTAGAGTATTACGTCATCAGATTAATAAACAACAGCGACATGCGATAGACAACCGATTTTAAAACGGTTTTTAAGTAAAGGCTTTATAATTTGTTACTGCAGAAGCATTAGTTAATGTGAATAATGTTGTGTTTAATATAATTAAGTAACATTGCCCAGCTTGAACACGTGAGGAGACAAATCAGCCTTCATTTGTTGTAAGGGTACGTTTAGAGATGGCGTTTTGGGTGTAATTTTTTTTCGCCACCCCAACTTCCGAGTCGGATGTTAACAATAATTCTCTGTGGAAATTCCCAAGAGTTAAATTCGACCAAATACTCCATTCGTAATAGTAATATGAACTGAATAAAAAAAAGCTTTTTTTATTTGTCTTAAGCTGAACATTATACAACTTATATGCCCTTTATGAATTCTTATCCTTATTGTATTTTTAGTTACCAATTATAACGAAATTGAAATACACGAATTACTATAGTGGAATAAATAGCGGTGCGTTTATTGGAACTAATGAAATGGAAACGCCTGCGAGCTACGCCGCTACGATCTGCTACAACCGTAGATATACGAGCTACAATGCCACGAGCTGTATAATCGAAAACCTTGGTGACCCAATTTTAAAAAGTAACGTCTTATACAAAACCAAATGACTACAGATTTAATGAAATAGTGCGAAAAAAATGTAATTACATATTATATAATGGTGTGCTCGTCGGTTAAATGTTACTTAATACCTAAACAGAGAGTGGCTGTCAAATAAACATTACCACGTAGTTGATAAATGCTAAGGCCAAAGGTTAAACTAATTTATTAATGTGAAGCTAACAAGCTCTATTTCTAAATTTGATATATAGTATTGATTTATCATTTTAAAGTAAAACAATATACCTATATACGTAAAAACTGAATTTGTTCTTGTAAGTTATGACAGTATTTTTAGAATAGCTTTACAGTGTATAAAAATCATTAGAATGTTATTTGCTTTATAATTAA
>DVQP01003752.1:0-10415 GCA_018231745.1 Danaus eresimus
TGTGGCGTTGTGGCGTCCGTCTGCGACCCATATCTCACGGTCCGTGTTTTGTAATGCTAATGGGTGCGAGCTGTGTGGCGCTACTTATTTCACTTGTAATTATTATCTAATCCCTATCTCGCGATTTGAATATTACACGCAATGCTAATAACAGTCATTATAGAATTAAACCTGTACACTAAATAAGCCACAGCTGAGACTGATGAAGATATTTAAGCTGTATTACCGAAAATCGAAAGTTCCAAATATGGACACAAAAGTACCAGGCTCTCAGACAGAGCTAGGAGGTTCTGACGGATGTTCTACCGTTGGTACATTTATATTAATCATACGACAATAGTTAGTGAATCTCATGATCTAAACATCCTAGCTCCGTGTGGGAAAATAATCTTAGTCGCAATCTACATCGGGTCTAGTTGCTAATTAATTTAGTAATAGCTCGTGACGACTTACTCCATCCCTAGACCGTACCACGAACTTAACGAAATCACGACTCTCCGAGACAACGATAATAGTTATTTTAAATTTATTAAAATGTCCTCTTTAAGGACTATATCGGGATGCCTGTATCGGACTGTATAATTTATTCCCGGCTGGGACAAAAGCTGTTTAAAATGAAAGCTATCATAGGGTTTTCATTTGAGTATACATTGTTGACTCATTTAGTTCCTGTGACCGGTTCCTGCCGCTGCTAGATCGTGATCGGAGAGCCTTTGACGGTCAATTAAAAATGAACTATCTTCGACAGTTTCTGATAGAAACGAACGCTTATACTTGAATAGTTAATACCATCGCGATGACAGCCATAACTGGGAAATTATTATTTATAATGAAAATGTGTTAATAACTACCCGTTTGTCTATATAGTCGTATAAACGGGGAATTCATTTAATGGAACACATGTAAGTGTCAAATTTATTCGCACTGGATGTACCGGTGACAATAAATCGCCTTCAGTAATCCAGTTGCCATACTTGAGACCATAGTCCTTCTGGAGCTATGTTTGTCGGCGGAACGGCGATTACATGACAGCTACAATGGCCGACAAATGCCGACAAATGCCGACAACGGATCCGTTTCGTAATTTGTAATCATTCAAATATTTGACACCACTGACGTTAATGCCTCTTACGTTTCTTTTTATGGAACAAAAGCTAGTTTAATTTTAATTGTCAATAGTAATAATAATATTTCTAATAGGATATTTATTAGAATTAAAATATTATTCTCTCCTTAACTTTCCTGTTCATAATCAAGATAATATTCGTATATAGAAACAAGCTGTAACAGATACATGAAAACGACCCGCTGAGTTACAAAGATTGCGTGCTTCGAGATGAAAAAAACAACATACTAACGAACGGAATCTTCGTGAAATCAACAATACATGGGGATAATATCGATAAAATTATATACAATCGATTGAATGTGTTTCGATCGATTATTTTGAATCGATTTCGAACACATATGTATTGTTTGCGAGATATAAATATAATTCTTTTTAATATTAAATCTTTCGTTTTCATTCAGCTTTCATCACCTTTGCTATGACGATTTTAATATCTGTGACGATACATTTATATAATGACGTAAACTATTTCTTTTATCAGTCCGTTAAAAATTATATAAATTAAAAAAGTTACTTTCGTCATTGCACTTTTAAAGTCGGGCGGTCTCTTGAGAAGAACGTATCTCTTTTAAGTTATTTGTTTAACTAAATCAATTTCGGAAATTATTTTAGCCTGGTGTTTTCTTTAATTGTTCTAGGAGTTAGATTTTGAATTAACAAATAAAATGGGTTCGAGTTAGTTGTTAACTACTGTCCGGTGAGGTCAGGCAAATGGATTATTGAAATTTTCCGTGGCACGGCTGTATTAGATAGCTAAAGTAGCAATACATGTACCCTGTTAATAGTAACGAAAACAAATCAATTGAATTCTAACAAAATAACGTTTTAAAATATTTCTCTATATTATTTTTATTTACGTTCAATGAACGTTACTATTATATAAACATTTACAAGATTTTATTCTTTGTCGTATCAATATTTTAAAGCGGCCATGTTAATTTTTTTATATATAACAATGACATGTATAGCAACGCTTTCAGACTATTAGATCCACTGATAAATTTATCAGTCACATTAAATAGTTATTTCTTTCGTTGCAGTAGTATTAATATAGAATAATAATTATAAAAAATCACGCTTAATAATTTCTCTTCCGTAATATTCTTAACTTATTTTAACTTACGCGGTTAACAGCAAACGGAACTGTACCACAATTTAGACTATTCCATTATTTTTATATTAACGGCCATTAATTTAATTTTTCTGTATATAAAAAAACTCAAATCTATATGTGTTCATAAGAACGAGGGGACGTGATTATTATTTATTAGACATTTTTGATGTTTCTTAATATTTGCTTATGTATACATAAATGAAATCTAAATTAACAAATATCGTCTATGTCTATAGGTCTGCATTTTTTTATTTGTATTACTAAGTAAGTATTTTCTGATAATTAGTTATCATAACTTCAGGATACTTCCAGGTGTATTTTTCCAGGTCTAAAGAATAATAAATTACATTCTACGCCCTCAATCTTGTAAGAAGTTACAATGTGTCACATTCACATTGGCAAGGCGATATTAAAGTCTAGTGCTTAGAAAGTTTGGGCTTGAGCCCTGCGACTTAAATTTCGTGTTCACATATTTGTATTAAAATGACCTAGTAGATAAATATATGCGACTTAATACCATTCTTAATATAATTATAAGTTATTACAAAAAAATATAAAAAGCTTTTTAAAAGGTTTTGTTCTGTGATATTAAAAAATCCAAACCTTTAATGGAATAATTAATAGAAAATGTATATAACTAAATTAACTTCCGAAAATCTTCGTTACCACAATAGTTTGTATCTCGTAGCTTCTGTTTTTATTAAGTAACGTATATTTTAGCAGAATTCAGCACTATTAAAATTCCTCAGGTGACGGCTAGGAAAAAGCCAGTTTGTAACAGACACCGGCGACTACGTGCGGCTGTATTAATTAAAAATAAGAGGACTTACACATAGTAATTCACTGCATTGAAATTAAAAATGCCTCCCGATAGCTTTTGTACTGAACAAGGATACGATACCAAATTTGATATTAAAGGTATTGAGATATCGTAGATACACTATCTGTGGACAGTGTGTACGTTGTTTAAAATGTTTGTAATTCTTGAAAAATCATTATGTTTAAGTTATTAAGGATATAGTGAAATAATTCATATAAATGATATCCACGCTTGACTTCGGATTTTGAGAATTAAATTTTTCTATTTGCTACCGACAGCGCCATCTCTGGACGGGTTTTTGAAGCTACTCCTGACAGCTGATACAAATTGTTTTCCTTGACTACTTTAACTTTTTATGTTTAATATTTAATTAAATGTTACAAGTTGTATGTTTTAGGGCACGCAATTGATATGATAATATATATTCTTGTTTATATAAATCGGTTACGTTATACTCACGAGAGGTCTGTGATCAGATGACACCTGTCAAAACTTTCGTCACAAATGTTCACAAAAACACATAAAAATAGTCCAAATAACATATTTTCAACAAGAAAAAACTGAAAATATGCTTGTTTGTGTAAAAAATATACATATTATTGTACTTTCAGCAATATTCCATTTGTTTTGCTTCATAACAAACATAACCTAACTTAATGAACATATTTCACTTTGAAATTACAATATGATTCTGTAAATTATTTATTTTTTAATATTAATCTATGAGTCAGCTACAATAGAATAATATTAGAACATTGTGACATGAAAATGTACCTCATTTGTAATATTTCTTTTGTATTTTAATATTACCGGATCCTATTTTCTGAGACAAGTTACTTGTTATGTTTGTAACAAAAGTTTTTAATATTTGTCAATTCATATACTATAAATAAATAGAAAAATTAAGAATAATAAGTTCATTAAAAAGAATATAATAAGTTCTGCTTATACATTTTCAGTTAATATGTTACCTCCAACGAGGAACTATTTCCAAGTCTTTATTAAAACTTGGCTCTAAATATTTACTTAGTACTCTAATATTATATTACTTATTTAGTTTAGCTGTCACTCGGGCAATAAATATAAGACACTTTCACATCATAGTACTCGACCATCCTAACTCCTAACACTGAACATGGAATATTGCCAAAAGTTGTCTCCACAACCCACCTTCTTCATGATGCCGGTCTTCCGCTTTGAAAATGTGGTGTATCGCCGGAGTTTGTTATCTATGTATTCCATTTTAATTTTAACACGACCCTTGGTTTTCTTGCCATTGGAAGGTGGAGACTTCTTAGGCTGCAGGGAAGCGTAGCCGTCGTCTGCGATGTCGGGGATAGGGCAGTGTTCGAGTCCTAGACTCTGTGAGGGTCTCTCGTCGTAACACTGGTCGGAGGGCCGCTTAACACCAGCTCTTGGAACAGGACAGCTTTGCATACCCTGCCGCAGCCCGCCGCCTCCACTCAGAGAGCTGGGCGGCCGGCCGGCTCCGTACATATCCGGTACATCTCCCAGGAGTCCCATACTGTAAGGCGACCCGAAGCGGGGCTCCCGCGCTCCGCCGGGCGCGTCCATTATAACCTCGCAGTACGCCACAGTAACCGGTGCGCACACGCGCTATACACACCTCACCGTTCGAACGTCGAACGGAGACTGACCGAAAACGCGAAAGAACCGAGGGCGGGACTGACGGCTCGGCCGCTCGGACCGCAACTGACTTCGCACGGTTCCGTCCCGCGCACCTCGAGAGCTACACGTCTCGCTCTCGCACGCAACCCACATACGAAATCCGACAAGGATGGAAACATCAGCTACAGGGTAACCCGACACATCCGTAGGAAACCGGGAAGCTGCGAACGTTTCAGTGCCCGAAATCTGTATCAAAATAGAGCTTTTATTTTGAGTTTATTTCGTAAATAGAAATAATAGAGTCGGAAGCTGTGTCGCGGGCGAAGCGGCAGGCGGTGGGCTGGCCGCGAGCCATATTTAGAACCGAGCCGTGCCAAATATGGCAATGGCGGTCAAATGGGGGCCACTGAAATCCCTCCTACTCGCAGCTGGCGATTTTCACGTCTAATAATTAAAAACTTTGTCACGTAGTTCATGGTGCATTACATACTTATGCGTTGACATATTATGCCTATAGATAGATACCAATATTACAGGTCCGCCCGAGCGTACCAACGACGACTAAACGGACATTATAATATATTATCATGTTTTTCTTGTAAATTTTCCATTACACCAACTTAAATCTTAACAATAATAACATAGAAAATTGTATTAAGTATTACATTACACTTAAATATTGACTATTTTATTATTTTTTTTCTAATAAAAAATACTTTAATGCTTACATTCTTCAAATTTAAAAAAGTTTTGCTGATAATTGGAATCTATGCCTGTTGTTAATGTTTGAATGTAGGTAACATTAGCGTTAATGGAATATACAAAATAAGAAAACTAACTGTAAAACTTAATAAATATCAAGCGTAGGTCGGATATTAGCAAAGGACATAAAATCTAAATGTTTATAACCGATACATACGTCTACAATGTGTTAGTTTCCTTCGAATGTTGTTTCGATGTTCGCCCACAGATTTGTTTTATTTGCTATTTTTCCCATTTTAAGGTAATTTTATTACAATCCAGTTCTTTGAACCGTATTCGCCACAGTTTGTATATATTATACCGGACTTTAGCACACGGACCTTTTTACATGTCACAATATTTTGACAATTCTGTTGTTAGCTGCTTGAATAGCTGTAACTTGTAAGGTACTCATTTTGTATAGAGATTAGTTCTGAATCATTAATACTTTCTCAAAATGATATAATATTAAGCAGCCAGTTACAAATAAATTTCAATAATAGGAATAAGATTCATGTACAAGTTTTACCTTCTCTTTTTCGATTGTATGTATTTTCTAAATCTAATAATTTATACCATTAAGAATGAATTTAACTTATACAAAAAAATTTACTAGAAAAATTTACATATTGTTTTTTTAAGTTACCCAATTGAAATAATTCAGCCAATCTCAAACCGGTTTGATATTATCTGTTGTCACAGATAATATCATTGTCTCATTTGATACCTAGGTTATCAAATTATCGCTAATATGCAATAATATAGCTGCTTCATAAATAGTAGACGTAATATAATATAACAAATTATAATGTCGAGAATTGTTCTCTTTATATGAAAATATTAAAAATATATTATATTTTTATTGAATATAAGTGAATACATATATCTCATACTTTATTTATTTAACAGTATTTTTTGGTTTCGTTTCACACAGACAAACTATTGAAGTTAAACATGGAAAGAAATTACTTTTTTTATTAAATTAAATATAAGAATATCAGTAGGTACAACATTTTAGTTCAATACTATTTGACATCCGTCACGATTCCGATTTACAAGAAGAACGTTTTTTATTTACAAAATTATGTTATTATTAATGAATCAATGCGCTTTTCATTAGTAAAAACTAAAATTTTGATAAACACAGATAATAAACGACTAATCTATCAACTAAAAGATTTAACAAAAATTATTTATTTTAAATATATAAAATCTTACGTATTATGCAGATAAGTATGTACAACCCCTTTATATTTTCATACTGACGCGTCCTCTCGTGAGTAAATTTCAAAGTGTTACCATATGAATAATAAAATTTTATCGAGTCATTTTACAATAATTATTATCTCTTGTATAAACCACTTAAACAGAATTAAGGCGAGTTATTGAACGGATAATATATTAGATTATTTAAAAATGAAGAATAATGTTACTAATAAAGCATAACATCCATATTAAATAAAAATATTTCAACCAATTGAAATCAATATACCTATATTTTTAGTGAGAGGTATGTATGAAAGTGTTAATAAACAATTATAAACTCTTCAGAAAATATTAGAATAACGATTACCTAACAACTTTCTTTGTCATAGTGGTAAGAATTCTTGCTTTTAGTAAAAATTACGTTATTGCAATTACGTTATTTCCTCATTTAATATCTATATTAAACGTATGACAAAATTCATAAATAGCTTAAATAAATTTATGTCTAAAACTATGGATATAATAATGTTAATGTGATATTAAACATCTAAAAAGCGATTTCCGTGAATGCATCTACTTTCTAAACGCAGCTGGCGCACATTCCGTCGTTCGCGCCAAATGCGGCGTGTGCCGTTGACGGCTGACGCAACGCCAATCGCAATTCAGTGTCACCGGCGAGCACAGGTTTACCACCTTCAGCATTCAATAGGAATTTTTCAGTTATTTGTTAATAGAATTAAATTTATTGCTCTCACAGTCGATAATATTTAGTTTATATGTGTTGCTAAATATTTATAACGTGTCTTATGATAGATATATAGATCATATCACAAATGGATTTCTTTGTTTTGTTTGAAGTTAGATTTGTTATTTTTTTTATTTATTTACAATAAGTATATTATAAGTGTTTAGAACAAGATGATTTATTATATTTGATTTCTAAAGAGTTCTGTTTAACTTTTGTGTGCAGCCATTTATCAAGATCCATGAGTAGCTTTGTAGATGAAATCGACAACTATGTACAAATCAGCTTACGTCATCTTAGGTCTAAAAAGTACGATTAGATCAATGAACATTTTAACGTAAGGAGGTTATATGCAACTTATTTATTACTTGGAAGTTTTTAAGTTCTGAACGATCTTTTTTCGGTTATAAACGATTGCTTGTACATAGTTAATAAAAGTATAGCTGGAAGCATTACAAATACTAATATCGTAAAACATTCTTCAAATTACATGTTTTGAGGCTACAAATTTAATTAGTATCTATATTAAAATATTTGATAACAAAATATGTCGAAACCAGGTTTTAGGATTATTTGTAATCTCAATTCTGTTATAATCGTTAATAAATAAAATAATTACTTTTATACTTTTAAAAAGCCACTTCAATTGTTTAGTTCAATAAACCAAAGTTAATATTGATTCCATTCTATAATAATTAATAATAGTAATTACTTACAACAAAGAAACTATAACATTAGCATTATTGTGTGGCGTCTTGTATCAAGCTGCATCAAGCTTGTACATAGCCATTCTATTCCTTATTATTTTTAATAGATAACATTCGAAAATAAATAATTATAGGTAGGCAGATGCGGCCATTTTTAATTTTGAATTCTGAATGTAAAAACGCTTATAAAAGTACTACCAATTTTACTTGTTAGGTTAATTGGTGTAAAAATAAATAAGCACATATTAAGTATATATATATATATATAAGTTTTATATAGTCGATGGGGTTAGTAAAGAATTTTTATTATCTTACCTGAAGCGTACATAAACTGAGACAAATCTTGTAAAACTATACAGATTAAAGATATGTTTAGTTGTTATTTGGGTTACGTTTTGTTATTTGGATATAAAGTAAGGATGGTTTCGTAGTTTTTAGAGCGGGCCCTTACTTTTTGTTTAGTTTACATGTATAGCATTGTCTGTTTTATGGCCTCGTGCTGCAGTCTTCGCGAGATTCACGCAGAAAGGATACTTTATATACAAAGAAGCTCTTTAACCGAGTCCTCCACTTTCCTTCACCAAGCTGATAAATATTTTCGACATATATTTTTACCGGATGTTATTAAAAACTTGTAAAAATTTACAATTATTGTATAAAATTGCAAACTGATATCTTTCTTAAGTATGTTTCGTATCACTCTTTTGTTTTATATTTACATTTTCATTCATTTAATTACAATATAAGTATTTTTCTCTATTTAATAGCTTCTTTGTGTAATGTTTTTTGTGGTGCCCTGAATATGAAATCATCTTATTTCCTAAGAAAACAAAGGAAGCTAAATCGCTTTTTATTAATATAATTTATTTTAATTATCTCTATTCATCCGTCATTAGGACGCGGTTTATTAGATTCCGTATAAAATTTACGATTTGACGTTTCAATTATTCGTCTTAATTATATCTTTATTGGGACAAAATGCTAATTAAAACGTCATTTTAGGGAAACAATTAGTTTTAAATTATATCCAACTCACGAATTCGTCAATCTGTCGGTTCGATGACCTTTCGCGAGGTGTCAATCGCTGAAAATGGCAAACACACGTCACCAATTGTAATGTTATCTGTGTTTATGAATAAAGATTTTTCGATTCAGCTTTATTGATACCATAGAATAGAATGTGAATTGAAAATTAATTAGTATATATACATTGCCTTGGTTTTATTTTAAATGTATTAAAAATTAAGCAAATAAACTAAGGTACTAAATATTTACATAGCTCATAAAGAAAGTCCGGATGTAAATACTTGTATATTCTGTAACAAATATAACTTAATGGTCGTATTACGTTAGGTCTACGAAATATTCCAACTCGGTGCAGTTAGTCATTCGCAATTGTCCGCAATTGTCGAATATACCAAGCGGCGGTTCTGTCACAATGGAAGCAATCTGGAGACAGCGAATTCCCGACATTTCGCAGATATCCTGGTCTAGTCACAATTAAACCGGCACGCCGCAAATCCGCCGAAGATTCTGGAATCCCACAACATACTTTATGTCTTTATTCATTAAAAGGCCATTCTAATTAAAATTTTCTTGAGGCGTGTTACGCGCCAATAAATCGCAAAGGGCGCGCATGTTGCTTTCCGAGTTTTTGTTTTTTGTTTTTAACCCGCTACATATTTGCTGGGCGACATTAACACCTCCGGCGTTAGCGCGTACAATGCGAGCTGTCGGTGTGACAAAGGAGCGCCAGCGATTTGCGATGCGGTACTCAAATATATCGCGACACAGCGATAGTGGAGCCGTAACTTGGCTCGCCGATATATGGACCCGCGAGTGCTTTGTGCGAGAGATTTCATCTTTTCCGGCTAATAGAGTGAGCATGCGAGTAATAATTCTCATGTTTGAATCAACTCAAATGTTACGGAACTCCTGAATGTAGTTACGATTTATTGTTCTTGGATTAGACAATGATGGCATAGATAATTTTTGTTTCATCGTCTTGTTAGTTGACATTACCCTAGTGTGTTGCTATTTATTTTAAATCCGATGAATATTTTACTGATTACAAAATGTCGAAAAATATAACCGTTGGACTAAATAAGGTCTTAATCATACACATTATTGGTAAGAAAAAAATATTTTGGAAAATATTGCATTTTCATAGAATGACAACAAAAACACGTGGCCTGGTTAGATAGTTGCCTGCAAATATAACATGGAAACATTCCTACTCAGAATGATACAAAGAAGTTGAATGAATCCTAAAATTCCAACTAAATTTATTAATACATCAATTATCCTACCGTAAAAGAGACATA
>DVQP01003753.1:0-10413 GCA_018231745.1 Danaus eresimus
GGTCTTGTATAATCAATATCTACCTGTATCAAAAGTTTACACAAGATCCGATCAATTATTTACATTTTACTTAACCAATAGCAGTACATAAAAAGCTACCACGAAATGCAATTTTTATACCCCACTTAATGTACACATTTGTTTGATAAATTATTTGTTGGCACGCCCCTTCATTCAATTTTCAGAATAAATAGCTAATGTCGAGCGCAGTTTGAGGATTATTTATATAACGTTTATAAAGTACAGTAATAAATCAATAGAAATGTGGGTAATGATACAAAAATAATGCAAAAGAAATCTGTAACATCGACGTATATGTGGTAACGTGTTGGTAATAAATTCTGTATAATATTTTTTCAATGTTCTTACGCGTCTTACTATTTAGCTTTATATTTTTATATATTATAAATGTTCCTACTAGCTATCGATAGTGATTTTAGTGTGATGAGAGTTAATTACTTGTTAAAGTTAACTTTAAAATCCATTCAAAACTTAGTAGATTATTGTTTACCAGTTTGTTTATTTTTCCATATCTACCCGTCCAACCCAGCTGGTTGTACCTAACTGCATAAAAAAGTATAAAATTATGCCTCCTTATTAAATAACAAATAACAAATTATTTATACTCTAGAACATTTTATATAAAGTAAGCTTCCTGAGTTCTTAAGTTTAATGAATTTATAAAATTTATCTTCTAAGAAAATTGAATAAGAAAG
Organism: Danaus eresimus; assembly: GCA_018231745.1. Classification (NCBI taxonomy): domain Eukaryota; kingdom Metazoa; phylum Arthropoda; class Insecta; order Lepidoptera; family Nymphalidae; genus Danaus; species Danaus eresimus. The sequence continues at coordinate 717 of DVQP01003753.1, forward strand.
TAAAAGTTCTCGTTCATATTGATACTACATTTTTATGCGTGAACAAACTTGTTAAGGCTTTCATTTTATATACGCTGATGCTGAGAAGAAAACTTTGTACGAACTTGTTCCGACTTTTTCTGGAACTTTCAAAGTTCTTACGCAGTCATGGTCGTACAAGATGCAAAGAATTTTCCTTTTGTACACCGTTTCTCATTCCAGTGACTTCTGTTTCTGACGGTTAGGACTAAAAAGCGAAGTAGACGTTCTTATACACTGTAATAATTGCTCATAAATAAAATATCTTTATATTGTATTTTTAATTAGTATATTAAATTTAGTAACAACATTTTTATGACGTAACTTATTATATAATGTAGTACCGAGCTAAAGCTAAGAGCCACTTCGCGGAGTAGGAATGCAGGCACGTCTATTCTATTATTGTAAAAGAGCTTACATATTCAGCGCAAGTGTAGCCTTAACGTGAACCTAAATTTATATAAATTTAAATTATAAAATATTCATAAACTGATTAAAAATATCAAACAATGTTATAATTTTAAAGATATGCTAAAATAAAAATAATGAATGTATTGTGTCTACGATACAAATGATTTAAGATTATATAAAATAATATAAATAATGAAAGAGGAAATTTTAAATTGCTTTAATATCAAAATGCAATTCCGTTATCTTTTTCTATTGCCGATACGGATCTGAACATGATAAAATAAGATTGTATCTATGACTTGAATCTTATAAATGCGGATACTCCTGAGTAACACATTTATATCGTACAAACAAATAAAATGAATGGTTTCGACGAAATTTACGAGCGCCAGCGATTAAATGGGTTCACTTTCTATCTAACTGGAGACAATAAAAATTTAATCAAAGTGACCAATGAAGCGCATGGATAATAGCATATTTATTACATCGTGAAAATATATTGATTAAATGGAAAGCAAAAGTTTCAAAACACTTTTTTATTGAAATAATTAAAGCTTTAACATTTTAAATGTTTTTAAGTAGAGTTTTAAAAAGTCTGAAATATTTTTTTGTCTGATGAGAACAATAATAAAAATACTGATTGGCAGTATAATAAAATAATTAATATAATAAGTTAATTTACTTGATATGAAAATGAGTTTTAATTATGTACTAAAAACAATTTTGGCGATATTATATTGTCATAAATTTTAACATCAAACTGTTAGTATCTTGTACCATTCAGCAGGCAGTAACGAATCCCGGGTCGCACTAAAGGCAAGATACATGTCAGTTCTCTAATGGAAAACATCACGACATTTGACATAAAGACCCGTGAGATTTCAACTTGTTATCTGTGAAATGTAACAAAACTGGTAGGGATACAAGAAACGGTAATACAATCATAGGATAAAAAAAAATCATAAGTGGTATAAATATTTGGCCCAAAGAAGTAAAATGATTTTGTATCAACATTCAAAACGGTTGCTTATAGAACTCTTTTCTTCAAACGAATGCTCCCACCAAAATGGTTATTGTAAAATTTTTAAATAACCTAAAATATTTAATATGCGTGAGATAGCTCTGGGCGGAAGGAAAACAAGATGACTGTTCAGAATCGCTGCGTGTTGTCATTTATTATCGACTGAATATTAAAACCAATGTTTTTGTCAGCCACATCTTTGGCTGAACATCGTGCAAAACACAACAGATGCGTCATCAAACTACTCTTTATGTTTAAGGAACGTTCCATTATATGGTCACTTGCTCTCAGCAGATTATCCGTCATAGGTCAGTCAAAGGGACTGGCTCTCATTAATCTTACAGACAATACTCGTTCTGTTGCCAAATGACGGTTAGTGTACCCTGCTCTCAGGAAACTATTGCGCCTGAAGCGCTATTTATTATGGCTCTAGATTTAGTCTCGTATATATTACAGCCTTTGTCCTTCATCAAATATATTTTAAATATAATAAACTAACATGAAATGAATATGTATTCATGTTGTTAAATTTAAATACAGATATTGAAGTTAGATAAATACAGATATTGAAGTTAGATAAAATGTTATCTTATAGTTTTCATTGATTAGTAATAGAAGAACAAGACATTGAAAGAAAGAAATTCATTTTTATATTTTTTTATTGCTTGAGATTTTTGAATCTTCAATTAATTTTATATACATTTTCTATAAGTTTTATAACTTTTCTAGTTTCGAATGTAATATTTAAAAACACGTTTTTACCTACTTTTATTCGATTCAAAACGTTAAGAAGGGTAAGGTTTTCTTAATTTTTCAAGTATGTATGTTGTAAAATATAAAACAAAAGCGTATTTTATTTGCAATCATTGAAAGTAAAAAAATGGTCTTGAATTTCCGAATGTTAGTGTAAAGAAAATCTAAATGAAAAAGGCAAATATAATACCTCAAATATTAAGTTACATACTTTTATGTGTCCAGTTTCTTAGTTACTACCTCTTAAATCTTCATTCAAACAATACTGCTAAATACTATTAAACCTTATCGTAACTGTTTCAACCTTTTATTGCGACAATTTGTTTCAAATACCAATTTAATTAATCCAATTTCGACGCACTATCACTGTCAAAAAATACAAGTGGCGTAAAATTTTAGTTCAAAGGCAACTGAAATTGAATTTCTCTGAAGCTTGGTGGGTCATCGAAGACTGATGTACGAGCCGCCAGGCGTTACAACGCTAATTGAATTTTTTCACATCGTACGGTGACCATGGATACTGTGATAGTATCCGTTTTTGTAGTTTGTTAGTAACTGGCCGAAACTGCTCTTTAAGTTTTTTTATGAAATATATTTAAACAATATAACTTTATTGACACCATTAAAAAAGTTTTTCACAAAAAAAATATATTGAAATAGTTAAATCCTCCTCTTGGTATAAAATTTATAATTATCCAATCTACTTAGTGAATTTAGATATGACATTTAAGGCTGCACAAACGTAGTAGGTTTAATTCGTTACAATGTTGAAGAAAGTTTCGTGAACACGATGAAAAGAAAGGAAATGAGTTTTTAAACATATAATTGTATTGTTTATTATTTATAATTTATATACATAAGTATATGTTTATTGCCATAATTCATACATTTTATTGTATTTTAATACATTTCAAATAAAACTAAGTTCTTAGTGTACATCGACACGAGGAGATAAAAAGCGGAAAATTGACGAAGCCACTTTAAAAAATTGCCACAAAAGGATTGGAAGCGATTCCGGGGACTGCGCGGGATATGTAGATGGATCGCGTAAACGAGTTTCGATTACCGCCAGCTATCTCACACGTCTCGCTGAAGATAGATGGCGCGCTCGTCGTTTATCTTGACGGTTTTTGACGGCTTTAAATACGGCAGGATTACTTTTAATTTTCTCTCATGTCATTCGACAGCGTCTATAGGAAATCGAACTCTTGCGAGTATAGCTCTGTGTTGTTGTGTCAATTGATATTCTCTCTGATAATTAATGTTTCATTGTTAGATTAACGGAAGAATTTATAAAATATATTAATCTCAATGAGAACGTCATTTGTGCCAGTCGTTTACATTTTTTTTATGAACGGTTTTTGCAAAGATGAAGCCGAGTAAAGCAATTATAAAATATGACGAAGTAAAGACGGCGAAATTTAACAAATAAAAAGTTCTTTAAACGTCATTTAATTAAACTGTTAAAACATTAGAATTTTTATTAAATCATTTGAGTTTTATTGAATTCAAAATTGAGGAATGAAGTAACTTTGTTATTCAAATCGCCTTGTAGAAGTCGTCACAATTAAGACATTGATTTCATTTAGCCATCTTCTCGTGAATATTTAGGCAAACCGAAAAATTTGTTTTGTAATTTCCGAACCTGTTTATTTGTTTATATAGCTGGAATAAGGTATTTGTAAATGTCCATTACAGACTATTGTTATTATCATATCTGTGACTTAAGTTTATACTGAATGTATAAATTTAATACCTTTATCATTAATATAATGAGATTCAGAGCCCGTTCCGTAGTTGGATTGGTTGCTAGAATAATTAAACAATAATTATTATTCACATAAAACACAACTAGCTGTTATTAATTATAATACATTTTAATATTCTTTTATTTAAAGGCATTCAAATTTACTCATACTATGAAAGAATACTAATGTCTTAGGAATTCACACGAAACGTTACTGGATTAAGATTTTGTCAATTTAAAAATTTTCTTATCTACGAAATGCTTTTTTAACTTTTCAGATCTTGGCTTAAGGTTTATAGTTCAAGTCACTTAACGTTAAATGGTAACCAATAAACCACTGCCAGCAATAAACAAGTTACGCAGTAGTAAACAGATACGAAGTCCCAGGATAATGCAATTACCCTAAACGATTGTATAAACAATATTCCTGATAAAAAACATAAAACGAATGAGCAAATTTTAATTGTTTTCATGATATATATTTATATTCGTAGCGCTATAAATAAATAAATATTTATTCTGGTAAAAAAAAACATACCCTGTCAAACATAAATATATAACAGTCAATGGAGTTTGTTAAAAATGATGCTCAAATCAGGCGACGGCAGAACGACATTGAGGGTGATCGATAGCCCGGAACTGCTCCAGGGAAATTAACACAATGAGTCCCGGACAAAAACAGTTCTCAGTAAACTTGATCGATACACAGAAATGGCTTGCGGTCGTTTGTAATTAATGGTCTTCACGTATCAAGTTGAGTGAATAATCCAGAAAAATGTATATTATTACCGTGCGGTACTCGTATATTGCCAATTTCGTGCATCATCGATTTTTGTATTCAAACATTTTTTTTTATCAATACCAAGCTCCAAAGCAATTATTTATATGGGTTGATCGAAAATTTGTCCAATGATTTCCACGTAGTTGGATATATTAAGGATTCGCAAACACCGCAACTCTTCTGTCAGTTGATAATGAAAGACAAATATTTTCTTCCATTAAACACGTACATTGACCAAATAAAACTAGAACCTTGAGTTTAGTCTTGTTAAAACCTAGTTTAATATGCGGAGCAAAAACTTCTACTTCATATATAAAGTTCGGCATGTAGTTCCGGTCCGTTAATTTATATTTTATTTCGCTCCAGTGAAGTTGGGCGTGTAATAAAATTACTTTAATTTACTTAAAGACTAAGATTATATAACTCGATTTACAGAGTCTAATATGTAGCAACAAATTGTGAAATTAGAATGTGTGAAATTATTTATTAATATCTCATTTTATGTGCAAAACAAAAATGCTTATTACATATATATTATATATAAACATAAAATTGCGTATGTATGAACTCAAAATACAATAATAGTATTTAAGACTGTTCCCACGGAACCCAAAATTCTTATATACGGAATCTTTATTCCTTTGTTGCTGCAAAAACATTACAGGGAACATATTCGAGCCACGTTTATGACGCCTTTGCGGTCAACGCATTAAAACCCGCTTAGCGAAATATTCCCATGGGACTTTTTGTGTGGGATTCTGCTTGTTTATATTATTTTCGAAAAACATATTATACAATTTAATTACTTCATATTTTATAGGATTAAAAATTTAAACAAATAAAATATATTTATTTAATATTTATACAAATAAATTTAATTTCAGTGTACATTCATAAAACTATATCAAATTGTATCTTATATAAATATGTAACCCATATCATTCTATATGATAGTTGTAGCAGATTAAATAGTTTTTCTCTATATCTTGCAATTTCAAAATACTTTGTTGAGAATTTTATGGAAATATAAGTACATATAAACTATGTAAATAGTAATATATTATGATAAAACACACAACATGATTGAAATAATTTTAAAATTCAAGTAGACCATCCTGAAAATAGTTCATTTATCAACATATAAATATATTGTGGCATCATTCACGAAAAAGTATTACAGCGAGGTCCCTATTTGGCAACACGTTTACGACGCTTTCGCGGTTAAAGACATCAGGAGCCATTTAGCCTACTCTGAATACTACCTTTGGGATGTCTCTTGGTTTATGTTCGCTTTGAAATAAAAATAGTGTAATGCTTTAGTATAGGAGTTAAGAGCTTTAATATTTAAACTTATTTGGCGAATATCAAAAAGAAAAATTGAATTTAAATTCTGGTAAATATAATTTTATTTTGTCAGACCATTTTTCGTTCCTACAAACGCTTTAAACCTCTTTAATATCTTGAGTGACTTTAATTATGTTTTAAATATTTTCTTTACTTTATTGAAGAGGATCATTTATATATGTAAAGTACTTGTTAGTTTATGTAATAGAAACAGAAGAGCTAATAGCGTATCATTATCTTAAGAAGTTAAATTTAACGTATGTAACATCTCTGAAGATCCTTTGAATTAAATTTTCATTTCGAAGACGCATTTCTTAACCTCAATATCTGCTTACGTTATAGAGACAATTGAATAAATTCGTTATTTTAATAGGAAATTGTTACATTTAAAACTATTTTTATTTTACCTCAAATATTATTAAAACCAGAAATATAAAATCCGATCCTGAGTAAAATTTTTAAAACAGTCTTTTACTACGGTTAACAACTAACTATAAATAAATCATGTGCTTCCCAAATTTAGATACTAACATGAACAAAAAGAACTAGTTAAGAGTTGTACTAATTTATATTAATTTATTATGGGTAATTAAAAAAGTACATAATTATTTTTAAGCAAGGGTTTTAAATAGAGCATAACGATATAATATAATATACAATTAAAACTATATAAAACTTGAAGATTTTTATTATGCATGAAAAATGTTAATTTATTTTCTAAATCAAGTGGTCAAAAACAAGTAAGCATATAAGATTATAACGGCTTTCATAGATTTCGTTACTGTTAAAAAATTATAGACGGTCAGAGATTTCTTACATTGATAATAATTGGTTTATCTAGAGATTTTGCTTTTATATCTTTATACAAAATAATTTACAAAATCAGACCTTAATAAAGTGTTTCTCAAAAGGTGTATTTCTAGACAGGAACACTTTGAACTATCACCTTATTTAAATGTTAATAATATCTTCGTTCAAATTGTATATATTTCATAAATTAATAGTAAAAAGTTCATTTCAATTTTTTCACGGAAAATTAAATTCTAGTCCCAGTTCCTATAAAGTTTAAATTCATTGAAATATGTTGTATGAATTATTATAAGTGACAAAATTGATTATAGTATTAATTTAAATGTAAAATACATCATTTTATATCTACATAAATACCATCATAGCAAAATTTATCAACCAACACTAAATTCAATGTTATGACAGTCAAATGAACATCGCTTTTAAATAAAACTCTTGAAATTGGCATTTCGCCCGATTTCGACCAGTTTGATACCGATCCGTTGAATTACAACATCCGTTACTAAAGTAACAGTTTCCATCAAAGCCTTTTTAGAAATGATTCAATCAAAGGCGTTTTTTTTTGTCAAGTTTTCAAAAATGAATATAAAAACATCATAAAATGAACTCTTACCTCCAAGTGCCTAGAACGAATTATTGGAACGAAGTTTCTTTAATGGCTTCAATGAAAATTACAATAGAAAATAAATTACATTGATAGTCTTTACCACCGGCTTTAACATTTTATTATAAAATATTAAATGATAATATTCAAGTGGTTCTCTGAATTTTAATTTATAAGTTATTTAGCATAACAATTTCAATGGCTATTTTGCAGTCTTTTAACTGAAATTGTTCGTGCGTTATGTTAATATTAAAACAAAATTAAGTTTTTAGTGTTAAACAAGGGAATAAGTTAGGGGCATTTTAGGAGTGAATACATCAAAAGTCGTTTAGGCCTGCGTCACTTCGGGGACGACGAATGTTTTATGCTCCCGTTAAACATTAGTGCAAATTTTGTTGCCATGTGTCCTTACATCATACAAAGCTATATTTCAGCTGACTCTAATGACTGTAAGAAATTTTCACTATTATGCTTTTGACAGACATAACGCAAATAAAACCCTTATGTATTATGATTAATTTTTTAAAGCGTTATTCTGCGAATGAGTTACATTTGCTTATGCATAAAATATAATCTTCTTTACTAGCTCCTCAAAGATATCAGTAAAGATATTTTAAATATTATATAACAATTTTTTTCATGATATTTTATATAAATAACGAGGACGACTTTTACTTAATTATAAACATTCTTTTATATTAGCGACGGAGAGTTAAATAATAAAATGCTAGTGTAATGTGGAAGCTAGCTGGGAAGGACAGTAAACCTACGTATATTTTATACGCAATTTTACGTCTTATAAAATGTCGTACATACACTATTATTATTCTGTGCGCGCTGTGTTCACTTGTGCTTAAGTGCTTGTTCTAATACCCTGATATTTCTAGGTTACCACACAGAATAAATATAATTTTTCATATAAAATCCAATAAGATGTAGAACAAAGTTTCTTATTGTGAGAAATAAGAGAGTAATATTAAAACTGCATACCATTGTGTTTATTTTTCTAACTGAATTCATATCACCAAGCATTTTAGATTAATTAAAAATATGTAGCAAAATTCGATTTATTTTTGGAATTGAAAGAATATCAGTAAGGCAATGACGCGTTAAAAGCTAATAAAATGAACGTGTAACTTCATTAAGGGGGCTGTGCAAACACGCTCTCACAAATTAACAGGGGATTGATCAGATTTCCTGGCCCAAGGGAGAGAGAAGACCATCGCAATGCCAATCAATAAATCCTTTAGACGCCCATTCATAAACGCATTAAGCGTCCCTGTGACAAATAAGTAATAACATAATATTTTGCAAGGTATTTTTTTAAATGTCTTAAAAATAACATGTTAAATTTCATTATGTTTTATGTAATAACACCAATGTGGAACCAATATAAATTCATTTGAACGAATTGCATAGAATAAGATATCAAAATATGTGGTAAGCATCTAGCCCAATATTATAAATACTTAATGCATGCAATTTTAAAAGTAGCTCTCAAAACTCAGATCACGTACTCCAGGGATACGGTTAACTTTATCTTAAATATCATAAAATATAACTACGGTCTAGAGTTAGTCGACACCTAGACATTGAAACAAGTAGAACAAAAGGCATTTTTCATAGTGACAGTTGAAACTAAGGTAAACGTGAAATTTATTCTTATCTAACATTTAATGCAAATCCATAGCTACCTAGATACAGATATTTGTATTGCAGAGCGCGAAATGAATACGGAATTTTAAAGAAAAAATATTTTATTGAAAATTGTATGAAACATTTTAATTCTGATCACGATATCCCATGGCTTTTGAAAATGATGCGAAAATTCTAATACGCTGAGATGAACGGATAAAATAGAGTGGAAAATTTAAGATCTGGTATTCAACGTTATAAATTGTTTTTCATCAATTACAAGTAAACAATAGATCAGAATTTACATTGCCTACTTTTAGGTATTAATAAAATTCTGACCTTTTATGTATGCAATTATGTCAATTGCATGCATTTCTTATATATATATATATGAGACGATGTATTGTATATTATTCTATATAATATATACTAATAAATATTGAGTTATAGATGTTCCCTGTCCTTTAATTGTTTAAGTAAATTATTGATCTATTTCTTAATGGTCAAAAGTGAAATACAACACATTTTCTTATTAAATTTTTGTATTTATATTCCTTTGCTATTTTTTATGTT
>DVQP01003754.1:0-10412 GCA_018231745.1 Danaus eresimus
GTTTTGTTTTGATTTTAGAAATATATATACTGCTAGTTATCGTCTGTAGCTTCTTCTTCATATATCTTTTAAATATTTGATTTCATAACTATGGCACCAGCTACAATTTTAATCCCCACATGCCAATGTTGAATGTTAATCTATTTCAAAATAAATATAATGTTTCATAACTAATGATTTGGAGGTAAAAGGTCATAAAAAAATTTGAGATGTAATTTTTTTTTCTATAAATAATTAAAAAAGTAAAAAAGGTTTATCTGACTTCAAATGTGTTTTCGTGAAGGTTCCTGGAATTAAAATAATAAAGATCCCTTAGCATTGATTTTTTTCAAATCCGAAAGTTAGTAAAAAAGTCAACGTCTTCCGTTGTATTAAGAAATTTCATTATAATACGTAACGTAAATATTGGATAACTGTATTTCTCAGTTATTCAATATCCGACTTACTCTTTATCGCACACCTTGACTAACGTCTTAAAGGTTTCATAGATATTTCTATAAAGATAAAATGATGAAACTGAATTTATAAAAAGCGAGATGACATCAGGTAAACGAGTAAATTTCAGATAAATATCTTGTTAGAGACAAAGGAAGTTGCCAACAAAAGCGGGCGTATCGTTGTTTTTCATCCATAAAGAGAGCAAAGGCTGGCTTTGGACTAAGTGAAAAAAAATCTGGCCTTTTTAAAAAGAAAATTTCCTTAATGATAATATTTTTTAATTATAATATAATACGTCATTAACAATATTATGTTATGTTTCTTTAAAATACTAACATGTTATATTAATTTTTCAAATGTTTACCTTATTCTAAGGAATGTTTTGGATGATATTTATTTCAGTTGCTACAGCGACTTCCTTTTTTTTCTCCATAAAAGTATCCTGTCCTATGCTATAAAAATATCCTAGTCGTGGGTTTAGTATTCAACGCTGGGATATCTATACCTTGCACCACAATCACCAAAGTCTACAGTGTATACGCATCTCAAGTCCACAATAGGTGGCGCTGTCACTGACACCCGCTGCTCTTTACAACTTTAAACAATAATACCCTCCAACTGCAGGTTTAATTGAACTTCCGTAAGTTGATACAGTATGAATTGTTCTATTCAAAATTATTGTTCAATCTTCAACCGCTTGTTTGAATCAGACAACGTAAACAGTTTCTTTCTCCGACACTAAGAGAAACATATAATATAATTTGTGCCATGCTGAAATAATGACGTTATGACTGTTATAACTATAGAAATACAAATCAACTGACAATATTATTATTTTAAAACTATATTTAAAAAAAAAATTTAGGAATTTATGATTTATCTTTATAATGAAATTATTTATTTTGTGATGAAGCACTGAAATCAACACACGACCTAAGTACTTTTCAGTATGCATTCCTCAAAGTTTAAATATTAGGCAAATAATTGCAATCAATATTAAAACATATCTGCTGTATATATTTTAAATGCTAATATTGTGGAAATTGTCATATACTATATTTTTTTTTGCAACGATTATTCGAAATTCATCAATTCGCATTCCTTATTATTCTTACTTATCTTTTCTTTCAATATTTATTCTCACACATACGTATTATGTCTTGACAAAAATATTCGTGACTCAATAAATCGATTTACTCTGTGAGGAGTTAAAATACATATAAAAAATGAACTCATTGTGACATTTGTATGAGTAAGTAGTTTCTTATTTCTAGGCTGAACACACACACACAGCAAAGTTATGAAGGACAAATGTTGAAGAGTTTAAATACATGATGTATTGCCATCTCACTTCTCATGTAGCATAGAATATGATAAGAATCAAGGGCTATAAAAACAAACTCATTCCTAGAAGAAAGTATTTTAAGAAAAGCTGTTGCAAAGATACATTAGTCATATATATGTATGTACTACATATAATATCTACTGTACTACGACATGTAATACAACCGTAGAAAGTTACAAAGAATAAAAACATTTCAACATCAAGCCGGTTGTCAATCAGGATAACAAAAACAACCGGTGTGAGCAATCGTTGAGCGGAAATAGGGATTGGATTTGTTTCGTCATCCCCTGATTTTTTAACTCAACCACTGAATTCAGCCGAATTGTTTTAGGTAGAAACAAATGGTTGTGTAAGATACGTGACTGTAATTTTGGATTATCACACATAAATAGTTAAATAGGTTATTTTTTGTAAAGAAATCACAATTGTCATAATAATTTTTGTTAATATACATTTTTATTTCATATTCGCACAGCTTTCAGTTGTTGATTTGGAACTGCGGTCATAAAAACATTTGCCATTCTATGAATACACTTTTCGTAATATTACATTACTCTTTGTCCGTTCTACAGGTTGCACTTAACCTTTTGTATATTTACACGCAACTAAGCGTGCAACTATGGAGTTACAGGCACGTTCTCTTCAAATCTCGCCATAATTGTTATGCAAATAAAGTTCATAATCATATGAGAAATCTCTTTCATATTTATTCAGCCGCACCCTTTATGGAGGAGCACTTACTAATTAGACGTGGCTCAGTCAAGAGGAATTCTGTACGTTCTTATTTTGTTCTAATTCAGCCGTGTGTTCATTAAAATTTATGAATCGCGTCCATTTTGTTACGAATAAGGAAATGTAAGGCCTTGCATGAAATAAACTACTTCAGAACTTTATATCCATAATGTTCGAAGTATTTCTAGAAATTTCTATCGTTTCTAAATTGGATACTCACAAATAAATCTACATAATTAAGAATAATTTTGATATTTAGACTTGTACTAGATTTGATGTAAAAATTTAATGAAATTTGATTTCTTATGAAATAGTTTTGATGGAACCATACACAATAATTTATTTACTTACTAACATTATTAGTTACCAAATTGTCGTAATTGGGTTATAGATATCAAAAAAAAAACAAGCAACATGTCAACAATCGGAAAACTCAAATAGATATTTCATTTGTTTGTCAGCTCTTTGATTTGTTGTAAAACTCTGACAGCAAACTTGGCGCAAATATTGAACCAAGCAAAATAATAAGTTTTTTTTATAGGAAGTTTCTCTAATAATCACTTTTTCTTGTATAAAAACCTCATAGAGAACTTCTGAAATTTTAACAGGTAGTATCTGTAGGTATTGTTAATGTGACCTTGAAAATCAGGCAGAGATTTGGCGATTCGATTATGTTTTTTTTTGTTATATAGTGGCTACCGGGATTGTACAAATACACGGAGCGTTGAGACAGTCGTCACTGAATGGGAAAACCGGTGTAATTTCCATTTTCTGATTGGAACACTCTAGTCACACCTGAGCCAGTTTGTCAAAGTGACAAATATTCCTCACCCTCTTTTTGCAAACATTAAATATGTAACAAATTTGTAGCGGCTTTTAAAGCTTTATGGTTACGACAGTTTGTATTTTACAAGTAGCGTCTTTGTACGTCTTATCGTAATTAATGGCGCAAATGATAATTTTGAATAAGAAGAGACTGTCGTGTTGTACTAATTACGAGTAAACGTAAAGCAAGGCTGGTCGTCAGAATTGAGGATATCTAATTTGAAATACTTATTTCGTTTTACTTATACAGATTAAATATACGAGTATAAAAAGAGAGTAAAATTTTATTTTTATTTCAGTTTTTAGATTTTAACGTACAAATATCATTAAAAACGTACCTTACATTGAGCGAGTATCCGTATGTAGAATAATAAAAAAAACTTAAAATTCTATTCATGATAATAACTTTGCCATTATATAAGAAAACTTGTAATATTCCTCCAAACATTACTTTTTTATTATAACATTTTGTTTGTAGTACTTCAAGTTAGAACTATTAATAATATAAAAATTCAAATGGCTGAGGTCTGCACGCTTGTAATTGGTGTTGTTAGTGTGAGGTTTTTGTTTTACGGCGCCGCAGCGTGAATACGTAATGAAATTGCGAAGTGCCAAGTTTAAAAGACCATTTTTGAACGAAAAAAAATTCGGTCAATTCAATTTATTTTGAAATAAAATAATTGAGGTGATAATATCAATTCTGTATTATTTATAAGAATTTTAAAAAAAGTTTTTGAAGAAGGCTAAGTGCAAAAGTATTTTGGAAAATGATACTAACATTTTTGAAAAAAACCTTAGAACAAAAATTTGTAACGTCAAATGAATGCCGGAAAAACGTCTAATATCAATGGATTTTTTATACACATATATTATAAAAAGCAGTGGTTTGGAAATGTAATAGTTTTCTTGTGTCAGTATTGGATTCAAAATCTTCAAATCTTATTTTGTCTTTATAATCACCAATTCTTTAGTGGAAATTAAGGTTTTCTGGCTTTAATAAATCATAGTTTTATTAATGTTCACTCGCATGTAAAAGATATCTTTATGTTATACAAAAATTATAAAATATATTGGATTCTTGTTGTATTTTTAAGCAACTCCGTGAACCTATTTCCTAGGACCGAGGTAATCCTCTCAATAATAAATGAGACTACCTAACTTTGCGCCGACACCAACACTCTGGCTTCTACACTTAAAAACTTTGGAATGATCCCATCTAACATTGCTCTATAAGCAAATTTCAACTTTAGTTACTTGTGTTTAAGGTAATTTTTTACATGATCCAACGTTAAAGGGTTAGCTAGTAGATTGCACACGTGCTCTTGAATTAGGCATGTGTTAAAAGCTTAATGCACTAAATAAAGAATATCTGATCTTTTGATTTCTAACCGTAAGTTATAAAACAGTGGGAATGGATTACATACTTCACGTAAATAAAGAAAATAAGTAGAAATATCTGTTTAGATTTTCAACATTAACAATATTACTAAAAGAATAATAGTAGTGTTACTGTATTTGATAACAAAATAAATGACTCCTTTAAAACTGTATCTCTCAAAGTCTATTCCAAGTAATCTTTGTAGGGGCTGAATGGATTCTAATGGGACTTATACTAAAGAAAAGGATGTTTCGTAGAACCTCGTATTACTAACATCAATCCACTAAAGTTTCAAGATAATTTTCTTTACAAATAACTTTATCCGAACGGTAATTGTCTTTTTTGTTGAATATAAAATATTAAAATAAAATGTTGTATTTGAAAATAATTACAAGAACAATTATTTGTAACAGAGTTCAAAGTTCAACTTAAATATATACATATGGAGTATGCAAGAGTCCAGAATATTTACATAACTGTAAATGTTTGTCGCCGCGAATTACGACTATTTCCGTAAAGCCATGAGAGAATACTCTTTCTCATTTTACATAAAGCCACGCAGTAAAAATATTGGTATGTATTGAAACTTAAATCCATATTTTTAGTCTTCCAACTCTTAAGAGGCAATCACGGGACACTTATAGTTCGTTATTGAAATATTACTCTGATAAACTTGTATTCAAGATAGTCGCTCATAAATGTGTGTTTATATACATGGCATTGTATTTCATGCAAAGATAGAAAATGTGGAAAAAAATTTAAAAATATTAATCCATTAACTATACAAGCTTAGAAATTTTTAACCTTATTCTTGAAGGTCAAGGCTGAAAACCAAGACCTCCGACAAGAGAAAAATGGTCTTATTTTTTTCTATCACCTACTAAAGTTAGAGCCATATTTCATGACAAATACAGTAAGCTCTCCAAATATACTTTGTTTAGTTCAAAATTGATGTTCTAAAAAATAGTTTAATGTTTCTTTAAATACATTTTATAAAAAAACTTTTGTATTATGTCGCGTACTGATTATATCGCGACTAAAAAAAGTTTCGATAAAACTCAAAGAATGAAACTAAAATTCTTCGGATTACTACTCCTACCTTATTATTTTCTAAACTAAGCAATCCCGTCGTTTCGGTTACTTTGCAGCAACCGTGATCACGGGCAGACAAGGTGGAACGTCAGTAGTATTTAGTCTTTAATATCATAAAGTACGTATAGTATTTCGAAAATTTTTGGTTTTATTTAAATAAATACTTACCAAAGTCAATTTTAAAATTTTTATTTAAGTTTTCAAAAAATTCAAGCGTAAGTAGACACAATGGACCAGATCACTTAATAATTTTTAAATATTTTAGGCTATCACTAGATAATGCTTCAATAGTAAGACTTTAAATGTTTTTTAACATAAATATTTAAATTAATAATATATTAAAAGGGAGTGGCCACGCCGAAATGATAAAGTTATAATTTACGTAATCCAAACATGACAATATCGTTTATGTAAAGGATGAGCGGTGTTTTGCGAATCATAATTAATTCTCTGGGTTACACATCTTATTCTGAATTATTGTTTTAATTCGTAACTTTTATGAATTAATTAATAAGAAACAATTTCATGACACATTTTCATTTTCTGTGACAGTGGTTACTGTTGCTGTAAAGGAATTGTAATATATATTATTATATGAAGTGGTAAATCTTAGAATTTTTCTTTTTTTGTGTACTATAGAAATTCTTAGATATCATTAATTTATAAAGATTTATTTATTGTAAGTAGCAAGTTCAGTAAGCTTGCATAAGAATAAAAGCAATGTATCTATTTATTCGACAATTCTATTGTAATTGACAAAATAATCATATTTAATCCACACCTAAAATTAAATAAAGCAAGATTCTCATTATTTATGGTTTGAATTTATCTTAGATAAAACCAAGTGGAATTCATTGGCTTCCAATCGGCATCATTCATCGAAGAGTTTCATTAGCAACGCCATATTTTTAAGTCAGGTGTTCTGATCAAGAATGTGAAAAATTGATACTCAAATTACATTTCAGATTTATAACACCTTCTTAGCAATTCATTACGATTTATTCTAGCGCTTTCGTTATTTTATTGATAAAACCCAGAATATCATTTTAAAAAAATCACCTTTTTGGGTGTATTTTATAAAATCTTTAACAAAATAAAAACAGCATATTAAAGCTATACAATTATAGTGTTAAGTTAGCAAATATTTTTTTTTAAGTTAGCACTTACATAGCTACCTACTTTTAATTTTAATAAAACAGATTTTTTTCAAGTATTCTTTTAATTTTAAGTCATTTAACCATTTTTTTATTTGTATTAATAAACCATAAAGAAGCACATGGTTCAGCTGATAGTTAACTGCACAGGCGGCTTGAGTCACTCGAATATGTCACTCAAGGTGCGTCGTCTGTGCAGGAGGTAAGGCATAAGGATAAGATTCAAAAGAAGGGCATTTGGATTTTCAGCGATCTCATTCTTTGAAAACTGCAACCTGCTAGCTACATTTAGGATTTACCAATTACAAACGCAATATGTACACTAGATACTTGCTCTAACTGCTATATTTGACATGAGGTGAGGTTACAAGGCCACATTGTTTTTTTATTGATAAATAATATAATGCATTTATTCCAGACTATTCATTTATCTTTATATCATGATAACAATGATACCATTGAATACTAAACTTGAATTTAAAATAAATGAGAGCTTAGTTTGACTTCTTAATAAACGTTTATTATACTACTTAATAAATATTTGTTATAACATTTTATATATTTTTAAATTTACTAAACCAAATGTAAAATAGACGAAAACTTCTATATAACTTTGTAATGAGGAAAAATGCACAGCTTTATAGTGAGTCACTGAATTAAGTTCATTTAATGATTATTGGTAATAGGTATACTTTAACCCTATTGGCCCATCATATTAAAGATAAATTGTAGTACCGCAATGATTAAAATGCGTAGAATACGTTTTATAACAATGAACAAAAATTCTAAGTTATATAAATTCTTTGAGTAATAGTTCTACAATGACATAGCCATGAGTAAAGGGCCTTCGAAGGATGTGAATTTTGCTATTTATAGAGAAAATTTTAAATAAGCATTATTGAAAAGAATTACAAAGTCAAAGTCAACGACATGGACTGATGATACTTTTCCTGCTTCAAATTCAATTAAAAATGTGACTCCTAAGATAATGAGAAATTCAATTTGTGGAAAATACTTCAGTCAGAGAATGTGTGGTGTAAATGACCTGTATTATTCAAATAGAGTTATAAAATATATTTTGCACTGCTTGAATTATTTTTACTTATAAAATAAATACAATATCATGATTTTTATTATTTTTTGCATTGTATTATCTATACAAATATTTGCCGAATTATTTTATGTCCATTTTTCAAAAATAGCTCATACTTTTTTACAGAAACATATTTTTTAAATTGAACTGGAGAGTTCATAAAATCAAGCTCCTTATATTGGTAAATATAAATGTAGGCTTAGATGCAAAACCCACGACCTCTGTAAGAAAATCTTCGTCATTTTCTTGAAGACCTCCAAATGGTAAGTGACAAGGAAAACCTATAAAGACGAACCGTTGCCTTTGATTTACACTCTTCATAATAAACTTTATAAAGTAAACTAAACATATGAACAGAATTCCATATTCTACCGGACTAAGCTTTGTAGCCTCAAACAAACTGTCTCACACTGTACTGTACTAGATTGCTTTAAATTGGCAATGATAGTAAGTATTTCTGCAAATCCTTTCAGTTTAGTATCGATAGACCGGTAAAAGTTAAGATTTGTTGTTACCTTAACACTTAATAACACAAGGTTATATTGCTAGGATAAATTCCGACAGCTTAGAGTTAAGTCTTACTAACTCCTTTTAGCGGTAAAAAGAAACGCTTTCGATTTGGATATTAGTATTCAAAGAAAAGATTTTTTAAATGCTGAAATATACAAACCACCTTTGCTTACTTACAGTTTGAAAATAACACTTTTATGACTGATTAAATCTTTCTTTGCTACTTAATTTGTTCTTCTCTAGAACAAGAACTAAATTGAGGCCACTCTAAAAATGTCATCGACGTAATCAAAACACCCGATGATAGCCAGTCTTTAATGTGGATGAAAAATATGCAAAGTGCAACCGTGATCACGGGCAGGCGAAATGTGAATGTCTGTCAGTTGGTCCTGTTATTTATCATCTATCGCCATCAATTTCTTAATTTTCGGGCATACCGCTCTAATTGCCAGCAGAATGCGCTTATAGTGTGTCGAGGTCCTGCGGTGTGGTTACGGATATGGGATTTTATATTTTTAAGATGTTTGATAGATTCCAACCATTTTCTATTAAAATTGGGATGTTTTTTTAATTTCAATAGCCTCGCGAATTAACTTCGGAATGTACCTATCTTCACGAGCAAGGATTTGTGGTTTATCAAACCGAATATAGTGGCCTGGTTTGTCCGTTGAGTATTCACAGACTGCTGACCTCGACGCGCGCCTATTTTTGATGTCCGAGATATATTCTTTCACCCTTGCACCAATGTTCCTCTTTGTTTGTCCTATGTACAAAAATGTTTGATAAGTAAGTAACCGAAACGTCGAGATTATGTTGTTTTAATGTATTTAAAATCGCGCAGTAAATCCGAAATTTATTAGTTTTATTTAGTTTTATGTTTGTATATCCTCCATGACTCCTACTGTAAGCTCCTCGTTACTTAAAAGAAGGAAATACTCGTACGTACTAAATTTTAATCCTATGGCGGTTACAAAAAAATCATTGCAGTGTTTACTGTGACCAAGAAACGACACACCTATGTTGTATGGATAAAATATCATATTACGAGTAACGTTGCCGACTCCGCGAAATATACACCTGGCCTGTTTAACCAAAATATTGAGACGATACAGCGCAAGCAATGGAATGGCATTGCTATCCAAAAGTCGAGGCAATCATGTAGTTTAAGGTATAGGTTGTAAGTTGTAATCATGTTATTCTAATTACAATAAACAAAACTTAAGTTTTGTAGTTTCATCGAACCGTTGGAGCCTGTGAAACGCCCCCTACATAGTTCGTATTTAATCATATCAGTGTAGATGTTGATAAAGCTACTCTGGTAACCTCTAGAGCAGCTCGTATTTCAGCACAGAAAAGACTTAAATGTTCATTATCAAGACTGGCTGTTTTCAAATTAGCTCGCCGTGTATGAACTCGCTTAGAGACATCCTGGATCTTCTGCTAACAACAGACCCAGACAGAAAAGCCATCAAAATCTCATATCCGTTAAGATCCTCTGATACTTGACTGGCTTGGACTGTGTCTACATATACTCAACTCATTAATTAATAATCATATTAATGCTTCTTTAAATGTTTACCTTATGCATGTAATATACTTTTAATTTAATTTGTTATATATTTTAACTCTGACTTCACTTGAACAAAGTTTTGCTCTTACAATATGTATTATTAATATTGTTTGAGTGTACGTTAAAACATTATTACTTTTAGTACTAGTCCTTATGAAGTAATTGATATTTGATAAAGTACATTTCTTTTTCTTGATTCGTTTTCTGTATGATATTTATAATTTTGTTAGCAATAATAATATCTATATAAAAATATATATATAAATAAATGTTTT
>DVQP01003755.1:0-10409 GCA_018231745.1 Danaus eresimus
CCGGTCCCAGGACCGAACCCTGTGGCACGCCGTTCTCGACTGTCCACCACTCTATTGACCCCCTCCGGAAACCACAAATCCTTGCTGATGAGGCCAAAAACGTATAAACTAATATTAATCTGCTAGGATATTGAGATTAGATAACAAAAAAAAATGCTTTTATGTTAACAGAACGTCAGATAAATCGTAAAACAAAATCACAAAAATTTTGTTTTATTTACATTTTTTGATTGGAAAAATTTTTTAACAAACAATACAAATATATTCAATGCGTAAAGTAATCAATAGTAAGGAATCTATATACAGGTTATTTGGATCAAAAAGTTATATATTATGTGAATGAAAGAGACAATTTAAATATCAAATTATGGTAGAGTCTCACTCAAGAAGATAAAAAAACTTGAATTACTTAAAGTTTAATATTAGAAGGTCTCTCCTTGGTACGGATGAATACAATCGTTTTTAAGAGTGTTTGAAAAGCACTGTATGTATGCAACATTCATATTTGAATTATAACTTATGTATGAAATATTTAATATCAGGCTTGTTGTTATTTTCATTGTTATTTTTTTTAATGTTGTCAAAATTATGATGCAGTATCAGCATACGTGAGTAACAATGAAAATGTTCAAATTTGGCAGTTAGAAACATTTCTAATGAAAATTGTTTTCAATTTCATTGTTAGAACTTTTATATTTTATTTAAGGCGTAAAACCTGTTAACTATTTGACCAGCGATGTTTAAAGTATAAAAATGAATGAAAACGCTCCTATTTTTATACCTGTATAAAAACATAAGTTTAGTAGAAAAGGAACCAAAAGATTCAAACATAAACAACGACAATTAATACTACTCTACTTTACAGTTTGGTGTCTTTTTTAAGTTTGTGATTATTTATGTTTGCAAATCGTGAAATTGGTGAAATGAGGGCCGAACAATGTTTATATATTAATACCTTGGATAAATTATGTTAGAGTGTAGAAGGTACTATAACCTATAAAAAGAAAATAGTGTATTAAAGAAAATAATATATCGTAAATAAATTTAATAAATTCCAATTAAAATCATATTTTCTCATCCTGTTATTGAACTATCCGATAAATATACCTAAGTCTCTTGACGTTAGATTCAGTCTGTCTCAATAGCTACTTTCATACTTATAATAATTACCGCAATACAATATACAACTATGATTTATTTTGAAATCAATTATTTATTATGATACTTGATGAGTGTACGGGTGCCAATATAAATACGTACACAAACTGTAAAAAAAGAATGGATATGGTATGTATTTGAATATAAAATACTTAAAGAATAATTGATAAAATATAATGTACATAGAAAAATGAGTTTTAACAGGTTAATTGTAAATAACGGAATCTAGCCATATGTATTGCCGAAGACTTATGATATACTAATTCCAGCGACTTATTAACAATTTTTGATCATATTAATTTATTAACATTTTTTAAAAATGTTAATAAATTAATATGATCAAAAAATGAAAGGAATATTTTTATTTTACTTAATTACATTAAAATAGCCATACTATTAACTGATTACTCGGATGTAGGATAATAAAGACGTTACAAATATATCACATGATATATTATACCTTATCTGTTGGAATTATGATCGATTGTTGAGAATTCTGCCCGTGATCACGGCTACTGTAAAGTAACCGAAACGTCGGGATAGTGTAGTTTTAGATTAATAAAAAATCGCGTAGTTAATCCGAAATATATTTTAGTTTCATTTAATATTTGTAAAGTTTAACGAAGAAGTGGTTTAATATAAATGTCTTGATAAAATATACCACTTCCGAAATTTCTACATGAAATTTTCACGATTGTTATAGAATCTCAAAAAGGTAACTGATATTACCATTTTTCTCTATTATTTATAACATATAATATCAGATCCCTAGAAGTCGTTTGTGACCATTTCTCTTTTAAATCAGAATTTGAGGCTCAATCGGAATATCATATGAAAGAAGTTTGTATTAAAGCGTATCACAAGGCGTATATATAGACATAGCTGTAATTAAAACTCCAAAAGTAGAGCGTAGACCCAAAATCATTTAAGCACTATCACTTACACAAAGAGTACGAAAGCGTCACTAAGCCGGGATAGTTCTACACAAAACTTTAATATTCTGATGTTATACCGTAAAAAATATCCAAAAAATTGGTCTTATTAGACGAATATCACGATAACCTATAATGGACTCTATTGAAACCTTTTTATTTATATAACAATACGTAATATCAAGCTTTTTTCATTTCTCAGCTTTTATATAGTTTGATATATAGAAAGGAAAAAAATGGAGACTTTTAATTAGTTTTTAAATAAAGTATCTTACCCAACCATTAATATAATTCCCTTTATCTTTAATGTACATTGTACCGTGGTTGAAAGAGAACTAAGAAGCCCTTGTTTAATAAGTGAATTAAGCAGTGCATTGTCTCCCAATGCGCTAACAATATAAAGTTAGGATTTTTTTTCTGGAAGTTTTGTGATTCGAAGAAAAGAACGTAAACAAAATCTTGGTTTTGTTTCACATTGAGAACACTACCTAAAATATTAGTATCTGTCTGTGTGGCTGACATGAAAAATATTATTTATTTATATATAGCACCAAATTATAATAAAAAAAATGGAAAATTCATTAATGTACAAGCATTTGTGTCAACTTTTGGATTACTGAAGAGTATATGAGAAAGGTTATGAGACATATTTTAAACCATAATCTGATCCTTAGGGATATGAGATAAAAAGAGTATAGTGATGTTATGGAACCCCAACTGTAGGTAGGGACTAAGAATGACTCAGCATCAGACAGTAATGTAAACACAGATGATTCATAAGCTTCACTGGCGCCGTCTAGACTCCATAGTAGATCGCATTGCAGAAGCTGAAGAGTTTGAAAGCATTCAAAGAGATAAAAACTATAACACCGTTTTACATTGTATTAATGATAATATTTAGTATACAATAATACTCGGTATTTATTTATAAATGTTCAGTGTATCCTTCCCCTATATGTAGTATATAATTTTATGCTATATGTGTCGTAGACTCAATATAGTTTACAAACATGAGTATCCGATCCATCTAATATAATTAATAATCACCGGATATATTCTGTATAAATTTAAAATTATCATTGCTACGTATTCTATCTTGGATCGTTACATTTTCTTCAATATGTTGAGTGAACAAGTGCCAATTCTATTACTGTTCGGTTGAAATTTTTCGTTTGATATTCTACTTCAGTAGTTTTGTTTTATTTTATCTTAAATTGGATGGTAGGAATATAAATATATATGATTGTATGGAATTTAATTACAAAAATGGATATAAAATTTCGAAGACTAACAAGAAAGAAAGTTTTGAAGCATACAAATAACCAGTCCAAATCTTTAATTTATCTATACAAAACAAATATGTAGATATTCAGAAAAAGTAGTGTTATGTGAAAAACTTTGACTGGAATTATTAAAGAGATAGATAAGATATTCCTGTTATGTATTAATCATTTAAAAGCTATCTTAACATCCGTATAAATTTCATAATTATATTTTGATTAAAGAAGTAATCATAAGTTTAGTATCAGGAAAAAAAAATCCAGCTTAGTACATAATGTAATGAAGTATAGCTTATTTTAATATATTAATAAGAGTAACAATAAAATTGAACTAATATCTATGTGGATAAGAACATGTTTAAAAATAAAATGGTTACTGTAAGGATTCTATGATTACGGGACGACTGTACATACGTCTTATACGTGTTATAGATTATAGATATATTACAAGACGGATACAATCAGATTTAATGAGATCGGACCTCCTGCGAACGTTGACAGAAGATAACTTGAATCATGATTGGCTCCCTGATTCTAATTTATACGGTAAGTCCTTTTGTTTGTTTGAATCACAATTCTATTGATTGTATTGATGAAATATCAACACACGTTCAACTTAAGAGAATGATTTTAGGAAGAAAAAAAAATCAGAAAAGCTAATCATGTTTGAGTTGGCATATAGCATCGAGAACATTTTCAAAGCTTTCAAAATTCTTTAAATATTTGGAATTTTTACTGTCACTTCCGTTTAGCATTTATTAATAAATTTGATGGTATTTTTTTATTACTGTTTAGGTTTTGTTATTATTTATAGTTTTATGAGTTTTAAAATTTGAAATTACCTTATTTTTAAATTTCTTGTATAATGTTTATATAACAGAAGTTATTTGCTTTAATACAAACTGTATCAATATATAATTTATGATAGTGTTGCGAAACCACCAACTAATATTTTTAAAACAAACCTTGGACTTTCAGGGCTCTTCTGCCTGCTGCTCACTAGCTACAAACAACCCAATTCTTCAATCCAGGGCTTATAAGGGCTGAAGATCGGGTCTCTTCTAGCGCACACTTTAACTGGTTTGACTTTTAATTGTGGTCCGTTTTAGACGGCGTAGTCCGCTATAAATGTAATTATGATATGGAGCCTTAAAAAAATTTTAAGCAGTCAGTGGCAAAATTTTTCATGGAACAGATTAATGCCTTGTATAAAAACCAAAGGCAGACATTCCCCATAAAATACTTTTTTTATTTGCTGACACTTTATGTAATAATATTAATTTACTTCATTAAAAAATTCATTAAAATTTGTTACAAAACTTATTGCTGGATAAGGTGTTCATTGTTCGTTATTAATTATCTGCCGTAATCACTCACTTTCAATTATATCAAAGTAATTGCAATATTTATAAAATATCGTATTTTTTACGAAACAAAAAGTAGTTATTTGACATATTTATTAATTTGTCTGTTAAAAAAATATCCACTGACCGTTACTTTTTAATATTCAGTATTTAGTGCTATTATATAAAATACAAATACGAAAACCGGATATAAAATACGTTGTTTGAGAAGAAATATAATATATTTCACAGAAATAAAACTTTAGAAATTCCATTAATTTTCTATGTTTTTACAATATTATATATATTATTTTTGTAAAAAGTATTGTAAGTGACATATTTAATTTTTTCAATATATATCAGGCTTCAAGAAAATATTTGTTAAATTTTACTTCTTACTTTAAATATAATCTTAGTCTGACCCTAATTCCTGCTACAATTAAAATAAACAAATTATTGAGAAGAATTGAAATCTCTCCTATTATACATTTCAGTTCATTGTGTTTCTTATTTTAGGTATATTTTGAATATTTTGTGACGTTACATTGTTACAAACATTACGAGCTCACAAACACACTCACTCGAAATATATAAATTTATATGTGGTACAAGTGGGGGCGGGAGTTATAACAGCTCAATTTAACTACAACCAATAAAAGATTTGGGCCTGTCCAGAACTCACATCAATTCATTCTTGGTTCGTGCTTCGAAGGCAGCTCTAGTAGGTTCTTTTCAAATTTGGTTGGGTAGGGAGAGGAGCTTGGACAGCGGAGGTGAGCGTTTAACGCGCGTTAATTAGGGGCCCCTTAATCCTACACCTGGGTTGCAAGTCCCAGAGGCTGTTGAGACTCCTCTCCCTGCAACGCAATGAACCCGCACGGTGAATCCATTGAATGCTAAGAGGTTTCGTCCTTTTAGTCAATTTAGATGATACTTACAAATCTACAACATCTAGTAGAACATGTTTCTTTTTTTGGCAGTTCACTGCACATCTACAATCTAATATTCAACATATTGTCTTAATAGGAGTAGCTTTTTGAGATTATTGCCATCAAACTCTAAAAAAGGCTTTATTTGTGTTCCTCCTACAAAATTAGAATTTAATTATGAGTAAATACTTCTTCATTTTTTGTACTGTACATTTAAACAATAGTACTACATAGAAGGGTGTCCAAAGCAAACAACCCTTTTTGGAACAGCGCTCGGTTTTTGTCTCACTTATAGAAATAGCAATTGAAAGTAAGTACAATAGTTCCATATGAAGTAAAAACACTTCCCAATCTATTTTGTTAAATGATATTAAAAGTATCAATACATTCATACCATATTAATAAACTATTTCCGGAAACTGTATCTGGGGAATACAACTGACAGAAAATATTATTTATTTTTGCTTATTTATTGAAATTCACTGCAAGCTTTATCTACACAAAAATATTATACAAAAAAATCACTTTATTTATATATCATTGTCTTAGGAGTAATCTAAAATTTCACTAATTGACTATTTTTATTTACAATTTGCGTTGAAATACTACAGTACAGAAAAGATAAATTTTGCCTAATGTGAACGCCATTAAAAGAAAGCGTATAAAAGCTCCAAACGGTATTCTGATATAATATTTTATTACAAGAATAAAAATAAACTATATTTTCATTATTTTATTGCATTAAAACAGCATCACGAAAGAAGCACTAAAATTGAAGATCTCCTTTAATTGCAAATAATATAGTTGGGACTAAATTATTTACTTTAAGCCACTTTCGTTAATAATAATATTCAATAAATAAAAGAATAAAAAAATAACATCTACGTTGTTATCGAATCAGGCGATTTCATTTTGTTTATAGCATTATATTAACGTTAAATTACCAGCACCAGATTTATTCATGGGTCATAAATGCGATAATGGAGCAATATGAATCGTGAATCGTTTTGTAATTTCGCGGATATCTCCCTTTATTGAATTAGAATATGCCAAACATAATTTTTTTCTTATTGTTTTTATAGCTTTGATATTCCCATAAAAATATTTTTTATGCATTTAAAAGCAACACAAGTCTGTCACACGATAATTACATTTAGATATACAAGAACATAAAATATATGTTTGGTGTTCTGGTGTTCTCTGATGTCCCAGATCTCAGTTTGTTAAATAAATTTAAATTAATCTATACATCTGATCTAATTTGACAGAAATTTTATCTTCATTAATAATAGTTTGAATAAGAATTATATGTGCATATTACTATATATGAAGGGAGCGACTGTTGAAATATGCCACGTATGGTAGGAAGCATTCATTAATACAATTAGAGTATCTGAGCAAGCTGACATTCATTAATCCTGGTGATACTTGTGGTTTACATTCACCAGATACTATGTAAAAGAAGCTTTTTCAAAGGGCAATATTAACTTTGCAAGAATCACCAGACTACTCTATTTTTATGATTTTCATAATAAAATTAAAAAACCATTTTATTAAATTAATATAACAATGAAGTATATCCGTGAATTGGAAATGAAATATGAAATAACAATAAAAAATCTTAGGTACCTGTTCAATTTGAACTGTTGACTTTCGTGTAATCGCGTTCCAAATATTTCACTAATTGGGTTCCCTTGACTACCTTTTATTTGCTGTCTGTACTTTACACCAGTATTATTAATTTGTTACAAAGTGTTTCGTATGTTATTTGTTTTTCGCAGGCTTAAAAATTTATATTTAGAAAAAAATATTAATCTTTTCACTTCATTGCAGCCTTTTCATTATTAAGACTAGTTAATGTCATCAGCAGCAATCGTTTCTTTTATGATAAAATTAGTCACTGTAAATTCAGTGGATTGTTTTAAAAACTCCCAATTATCATGGGGTTTATAAAAAGTCTTAGTCTCTAAAAGTAATCATTAATCATAGTCGAATATAAATATAAATTTAAATCTGGACTAGATGAAGGCCTCACTTCATTTATGATCAAATAAAAAATGTTCAACTCTAAGGTCAGGTGGAACAAATTTTTCGACTCTAAGTCTTTATAAAATAACTAACGTTTAGGGTCTAATTAAATGGTTTCATTACTTTTTAAAAATGGTATCTGTATAAAACTATTTTAATCTTTTTATATCTTTTTCATAAAAATATGTCTTACTTAATCCTATACAGCTACTGATACTGCCCACCTTATACTTTGTTGCCTAATTGAAATATTTTTTGAGCTTTCAGCGTAAATATCATCGTGGGTGTCAAAATATACCGTAACTGTAAAAATTACAGTTGTAAAAAAAAATCCTGTCTACCTGTCCACCCTTTGCGTTACGTTTATGTTGTTGTTTTTTATTCGGTAACAAACCTTACGATTTTGTTTGAAATATTTAAAATTGTTTTTGGTACTATCTTCATCTCCCAAGATAAAGCTTTGTCTTTTGTACAGAATTTGTTCAAATTCTTTCTCCTTATGCTTTGATCGCTCCCTTCGTGCCAACGCAAAGTGGATACCTAGATCTTTTGATAGGAATCTTGTGATAGCACAAGCGGAAGAGGTTTCATTATACCTATTAATAGATTATTATACAAACATTTGACCAATATCAAACCAAGCCTATGGAGAATTTTGAAAAATTGTATAGGCTTGCTTAATCATCTCACCCCAATGTTTTGTTGACCTTGATGGTATGGTTTTTGGGGATGTTGGTTTCCCAAGGAACCGTAAGCTCAATCATCACAACCCGCTTTAGAATTCGCGAAAACATAAATATATCTGATCTGGAGGCCGAAGCACAAATATCCTCGGGGATTTTGTATTGTTTTACACGTATCCATCATTACAGTCCAATCCGTAGCCGTTTTAAGGATGGAGTAAACCTTGGCATTTGATTTTATAGCCTTAGTGCCCTCTCTCACAAAACCTACTGATCGCTCATTTGTGTTTATTTCTCTTTGTGCTCTGGTTACCGAAAGACTAACCGCTTCACGTATGATTTTTGATAAAATGAATAAATTATATGTGACAGCAATAATTCCGTTTTTATAACTTACCTAATTGTGGTTCTCGCTACTTAGAAGTGGTACATTAAGGAATACATTCTTAAGTAAAGAGATCCCAAGATGTCCCAAGTCTAGATATGTTTTAAACAAAACTTTATACAAATACAACATTAAAATTCCTTTAATATAGAAACAGTTTCTGCATCGTAAGGAAATGAATATGAATTTTTCAATAAATTCTATTCATTGTGGTATGAAAGGACCACGACACATGTTGTACCTATTTATATTGGAAAAAGAAATCATTTCGAATAAATAACTTGCAGTACATTATTTTTACTTAGCTTGTATAATCACTTTAAGCATTCAGTAGAGTTAATATTTATTAAGGCATTAGCATCAACCCTTGAATATCTTTTACAAAGTGTGTCCTTACAGACATCCTTCACTTTATGTCGTTTGATTATTATTCATATGGCGATTTCTTATACTTATTTTTTTTATTCTGATCATTATTATGATGAGAAAATAAATTTTAATACAGTTTCATTTTCCCCACTAATCGTTGTATTTAATACTAATAAAATTTTCAAAACTTTCTTTTTTCATACATTAATTTACGTAATCGAAATATATAAGAATATACTCGTTTTATAATAAATTTATTAGAATTTTAAAACTACTACATTTTATATAACACATGCTACATAAAATATTTTTTCATTTATTGTTAATAATTCTAATTTCAGTATTTTAGATGTATGAATGTGCCTTTTTCATTATTTGTAGTATTCATATATGTGAGAGCATCTTTGGAGCTTTTAACGAAGTAGTATAACAAATTGTTTAATAAATTACGTCTGAACTATTATATGACTAATAAATATTAAAAAATTACTCCTATATAGATATTATACTCTTGGTGAGGTTAATTTTATTACTGATGTCTTGATAATACTTTTCATTCGTAACTATAATTTTTGATGTCTATCATTCGATCCTGATTCACTCTTCGGAACTGGTATCATGCTTTTGAATTTTCTATTTTCTTTTCTTGTTGCTGGTTTGTTTTATTAAATCGTTTAACATAATTTTATTCCTTTTTTCTTATTGTGCGTTAGCTTCGTTTTTAATTACTTACAAAATTTTCTTGGTTTATAAATACATGATTTATTTTAACACTCGTTTTTTTATTTTATATTTTTTTTTCTTAATTACTAATGAGTTTATATTATATTTGCAGTTGCTTATATCTAAATACATTATCTGTTTTAGATTTACTTACTCTACTCTTCTTATGTTGAAAAGTCACTCTAAAGCGGACTTAAATAATGTAGACAATTTTCCAATTCTGTTTGAACTGGACATTTCACTTGTTATTTATAAGTTGTTATATTAAATACATACATCTTACATACTACTTCTTATTTAAACTTTTCTTTACGACACATGTAATACAAACGACATGTTCACACTTTATAATAAAAATAGATAATAGTTTTTCAAATATTTTTTTAATATAATATAATTATACTAATAACTCCAGGAATTTCTATTATATTCTTCATTTTTCTTTCTCAAATTAATTTAATTAAATATACAATGTTTAATGATTTTGAAATGATTGCATATAAACTAAGTTATATTCGGTTAAAAAGTTGTCACTAAAGTTTCCTTAGATAGTCTGATAGCATATTAATTTAAATAAAT
>DVQP01003756.1:0-10408 GCA_018231745.1 Danaus eresimus
CCGAAATATTTTAGTTTTATTTAAATGTCTCGCGAAAATCTAAGATCTCATTAATTTGATTTTATATTTTAGTTTTAACAATCCGTCATATACAAGATTAGTTGCAAGGACAATCCCGCACAACCATTTTAACTACAATCACTCTATTAAGAGGAAGTGAGCCATTTAGAACCTATTTTAAGATATTCTAACCAACAGCTACCCGTTTATGACTCATCTTTAGGGTCTAGAATCAACGAGTATCCTATTAAATCTGTCTACAGTTACTAAGAGGTGGATATTTCTCGACTCGTACAATCATTGTTATTCACAGTCAGTTGAAAGAGCTCAACTTAATGAAAAACTTTTCGCTTTGTAAGGATTTGTTGTTTTAAATGTTCCTTTTATTTCTTAGAGTTCCATAGCTGTTTTTACTATATATTTATTAAGTAATGGTCATTGCCTTTGCTTTAAGTTTTTTTTTCCGTTGATTCTAAATGTGTACAATATATTTTGCCAATGACACGTAGAATGGGAAGACGCGGAGGATAAGTCAATTATTGTGCTGGTAATAACAGTGTAGAATAACGGTTCTGACAGCGGGCGAGCAAATTTCACGGTTTTACAAATGGAAGTTACTTATATACGAGTATTTTTTGGGAATTAACTTTTTTGTGGGTTTTTTTTCTATTGAAGTTTGCAATAATCTATTAATTAGTAATAAGTGGCATCGTTATTTCCTTTTTTGATCTAATATTATTTTCAGGATAAAAAAAGAGTTTTAATTGATAATTAATATGTATTTTTCGTTTGGAATTATTGGTCAAGAAAGCTGTGAACTTACAAAAAATTCTAAAGTTTGCTATCAGCAATTAATTTAAAACACAATACGACTTATCTATTTGTGATAAAATAAAACCTCATGTCTTAATGAAGCCATAGCATTAAAAAAACTTCGTGATCAACAAAATTGCAAATTCTTAATATTTCTAACTAATGCCTAGTTATAACATGATATCTATTGATATTATCTTCATTATCCTAATTATAAAATCAGCAGTTTTAAACATAGGATTTATCTATTAAAGTACGTGACAATAATACATACTAAATAATATAAAAAAAATAATAAGACATTTTAAATGGCCGTTTCTCTTAAATGATATATATTTTAATAGCAATGTACTAAAAAAAAATTTTTGCTAGAAATTTGTGCTTAATCTATAACAAACTAATCCACACTGCAGGCGAAGCTTTTACTGATAGTAGGCTTCTAAAATGATAATTTTCGGGAGTTTTTTCAAATAAAAATTGTAACTGAGATTAATAATAGTCAAACAATAAATCTTAATATAAATTTTAATTTCAATATTAGTTTCAATACGGAATTTGTTAGAACTATAATTCATTACACGCGTTGCAGATGGAAATCACTAGAGCTGTCATATTAGCCTCTGCCGCTCTCTGCCACTACGTCTACTCTGCGTCCGGCTTTAATGCAACATGCCATAGACAAAGCTCTTAAAGGTTAATTAATAAATATACTTTAAGAATTTTAGGAATAATTACATGATATCAATGGTCAACTAAATATTATACATTACGACAGATATTAACTGAAAGTCTAAGAGGACAGTTAATAGGGTAAAACACACAGATTACAAATATCTGACTGATATTATTCGCATTTTTTATTCTTAGGTATTAAATAATATTTGCTGTCATTTTGATTTTAATTGATTTTTTGATTAAAATTTTAAAGTCCTCTCTTTTAATATTGCTAATGTTTTAAGTGTAGTGGCTTTTTAGATAAGAGAGAAAATAGCCGTCGAATATTAAAATTGTAATTGATATTTCAACATAGAGTCCCGTGTAAAGGGTCTACTATCTTAGAAAAATATTTTTCTTAATATTATGTCACTACTTTAAAAATACCACCATATGTCGTTACTTGGCATTTAAAACTTATTATTATTTTTATATTTGTTATTTATTTATTATTGAATATTTCAACCGAAAAATCAACAAATTTTTGTTTAATTATTAAATTAATTATTATCTTTCGTAAATACGTTAAGTATGAGATGATCAAAATTTTGTTAAAAGTTGCGCTAGTTGAAAGTTACATCGTCCAATCGATGTCGACCTGTCAGGAACGCAACTTTGAAGTTTGAGTAGACACAGTAGAATGTCAAAGCATAAAAACTTTAAAAAGACGTTGTGTTATCAGTTATTTAAAACAACTTTTTGTATGAAAGCTTAATATTTTGAAAAAGATTAACTCTTTTAAGTTTCTGTATCTTAAAGTTCAATGAGGTATTTAGTTTTCCAATAATTTTTAAAATGAATATTATCGATAGTAATTGTCAGAATATTCTGCAAAACCTGCTTCCTGCATCCGCTTTATCAGACGTAAACTGTTTTGTATTGTATGATAACCATCCGATGGACCAGAGGCGGTTAGAAATTACTATCTGCTCGAAATGTGAAGTACGAGAATTTTTCCAACGAGAATTGATATCTTCGATACAAATTTTCAATGCCTCCGACATAAGAATAGTTAGGAATGCTAAATGTCAATTATTTTATCTAGTTTCATGCCCTAATGAAGTTTTTATACTATCATCGAGTCAAGGTAGAATGGGTGTATACAAACACATCCCGCAAGTTAAATCTTTCACAATGGAAGATTGTTCTTGCACAGGGAAAGAAACTCTCAAAATTATCCAGGAACATGATGCTATACCTCTGATTTTCGATGATAATTTTAATATCATTGAAAACAGTTTTCCTATTACCAAACCTGAAGCGGAACCTGAACATATGTCTTTAAACTGTAAATTGAATACCAAATTAACAGAAGCAATGTATATAACAAAATGTAATGAAAAAACTTTGGATGAATATATCAAAATAAGACAATTAGCTTCATTTTCTTTATACCAAAAGGCATGTTATCAAGGTTATTCTGCCATAAACCTCAGTTTAGAAAGGGTATGTTAATTTAAACTCCATTGCCAATAGTATGTATGTATTATGTATGTATCCTGTGTATAAATGTCTTATTTTCCATTAATTAGTATTAATTACAGGTATCCAGTGCACTGAAGCTTGACACAAAAGATCCCATTGTAAAATTATGTAATAAAAAAATTCTAGTAATTTTAAAAATAAACAACAAAAACCCAGAGTAAGTTTTTCTATTTCATGTATTTAGTGTTTACAATGATTTATTTATAAATCTGTAATGTAGTTATCATTTATAATAAAATTATAAATTACAATTATTTAACCAACTAAATTTATATGTTTAAATCAATTTTAAGTCCATATATAATTATTGCTAGTCTAAATTGTCTTGTAGCAAAAATTTTGAAAGCTATAGCCGAGACAATTTCTTACTTTTCTGTGTTTCAAAGAAAAAATACACTAATTATTTTTAATTATAATTTAATATAATAAGTGTATAAATAGAAACATTTTAAATACTTTTTTAAATTTAAGGTCATTGGAAAATGTTGTAGTATTACTGCACGGAAGTAATTTACATACAATAGATTATACCACAATACTGTTGAAAGAGACTTCTGATGCACCACATTTGAAGAAAATTGATTCTCAGATAGACAGTAATTCAGAGGCAATAGTTATAGCAGCTGTTGACTTGGACGAGCTTAAATATGATGTTTCAAGAAGATTGGACTTTGATGTTGTTGTATCATATAAAAGGAATGAGGAAATTTACTTGCTGCCATTTAAAAGTGTTTCAATATCAGCCATGGATACTATGGGGACAGATTTTGATATTTTGGCCTGTAATGAAGGTATCTTCTATATTTAAATATAATTAATTCCTTGCAAAGTTGTAATACAGATGCAAAAGCTTATTTTTAATCTGTGCATTTATTAATTCCATAATCATACAAATATGACCCAATAAAATTTATATAGAATTAGCCCTAAAAGATCTATATACTATTTTTTGTCCCAAACAATTCTGCTCAATTAGATAGAAAATTTAAGATATAGACTTCCAATTTTACTTGTTATTTACTCTATTTAGACAGACATTTGATATGTTAATTTTATATTTCATCATACTTTAAACTTAATGTTTTGTAAATATCTGTTTGATGTATTAAAAAATTAATAATTTCAGATTACAAATCCATAGTGTTGTCTGTGATTGCAACATCACAAAAATTTGATTTAAAATTAAGACACATTCAGCGTCCGAACGAAGATACTATTCAGCCTTCATACATATTCTTGAATTATTTAAGAATGAGATCGATTCCTAATATTGAAAATGTTGTCCTGCATAACGAATCGCCCTTCCATATACTACATGGTGTGATGGTCGTTTACAACACAAACATGTTTCAGGATCACACCATAGACATTCAGGTGTACACAAGGTATATAAGTTAATGAACATGAAATATATTATTAATTATTTTCAATATAAATAAAAATTATTACATGAAAATTGAGTTAAAACTAACAGTTGGGGTTCACTATAACGATTTTACTTAAATCTTGATTAAATTGTGTGTAATAATGAAAAACAGACTTATTGTATTAAATTAGAAACCTATGTGAAAAAGTAATTAATTTTTTCTTCAGACAACCATCACAAGTGTTGGCATTAATCCACTTTATGTATGAGAAAGTGCCGCACAGAATAATTGTAACCACATCTAAGTTACAACTTAAGCCAATCGTAGACGAATATAATTTAAATGATTTTAAAGAAGAAACAGACGCTTTTAGATATGATTATCAAGATTATGCAATGTCTATTGTGAAACAGATTGAAATAATACAAACATTTTTACACAAATGTTTAGACATTATGAAAGAAAACGGGGATCAAACTCAGAACAAAGTTGATATTATGGCACAAGGATTACATGAGTACAACAAATTTAGAGAGGAGTTATTAAAAATATTACAATCGCAGAAACGAATCAAACAAGTGAAGGAAAATGAGCTTGAAGTTCCCATGTCGGAATGATGTCTTGGGAAAAAGATGAATTAATGAAGAAATATTCACCAGTGTAATTAAATATATTTTTAATTATATCGTTTAGAATTTAAGTAATTTTACATATATTTAAGGATTCTAGTTTTTATTACTTATATGTCATAGAAAGCGATTAAATTTATGTATATGATGCAAAGTTACCAAAGAAACATTTTATAATAAAAATGAAAAATTTTGTGTCGATTTGATATGAAAATGACAGTTGATTCGTACAGGGTAAAAAATAAAATTGAATAAATTTGTAATACTTTTTTTTATTCTAACATCATGGATCTAGAATATATTCTTAATATTATTTTACTAAATCAAAAACAAAATAAAATAATTTAGTATTAAAATAAATATATATATTTTAAATAAATACTGTTTGTAAAGAGAGCATTTATAGAAACATGTTTACAAAACCTAAAATTATAAAAAAAATTGAGCATAACAATTTTAAAGATAACATAACCTATTATTACCTTATAAATTATACATTTTCTACTAATTGTAACACGAATAAAATTCACTAAAAATATAAATATCAATACCCGAATATTCCTTCTAATAGCACCATTCGTCAGCAATTACTACAAAAAACTTATTCCTCATTAATAAGTTATCCTAATTGACGTATAAATAACCCACAACCTTGCCCTTCAATGTTGGAAAAAACCAAGAATGTAATTTATTATTTTACTGGCATACCTTTGTTGAAAACTATATTGGCGGGAAATTTTTAATCAAACAATCTTTGATTCTTGTTATAAATATGTATCGCCAAATTCATTATTCGTGTCCATTAAGTCACAACACCTCTAGGCCTTCGAATATTTGTTTTTTATTTGCTCAGACCATGAAAGCATGGTATTTGGTTTTTCCCAACATTTCACAATAATAATATTTCGCTCTGCAAATAACAGAGAGCAATCTCTCCGGAGCAAACTATGTATTTGTCAGGTACTAGGAAGCTTAAATATGCTGCCTGACTCCACAACTTCATATATATACATATCTTAAATTACTTAAAATACCTATTTTATTCATATTATCATCAAAATTGTCTATAACTTTTATTTACATAACTAAAAATATAACCTCGAAATTAAGTTACTTAGTCTAAATGACCATTAAAATATACATAAGATAACTATGTCATATAATTAATTATATTGATTTTATTGCACGAAGCCATTCTTATGATACTATGATATGATATTAAACAAAAGTTAGAATTATTTTATTTAGTAAATATAATTGCATTTTATGCACTATTACATTATTATTAATATAATAATCTTAAAGCTATTATTAACTATTATTGCATTGCACGACCGGCCATTGTGTCATAATTTACACACGAAAATAATATAAATTATAATAAAATATTCTATAACATTCTTATTATTTAATAAATACGCAAGAGGTATTTTACTTGACTACTAATATCAATGGAATAATATTGTTTTTCTATTTTACATTAATTATTCATTATTAACTATAAGTTTGCGTTTGCTGTCTCTCGTTGTTTTAATTGTGTTTTTGATGCTCTCCTCATTTTTACGTAATCTAGGACAATTCCCAAAATATACGGAATGCGTTTCAACACTTTCCGCACCTGATTCACTTCTAGCTTCGTCTTCTGTTTCGTCACTGTCACTGCAACTGTCAATTTTCGCTATAACTATTGTCCTTTGAATCTGCTTAGAACATGTTGAATCACTGCTGAGATATCCGGAATCTTCTATGTTGGAACCTTTCCTGCGACGTAATTTTGTTCTGTTACTCTCAACTTTTTGTCCTTTAATGAATGTGTTTGTATTTACGACGCTACTACAACTGCTTGATACTCTCCTACAATTACGACCGCTTCCTTGTCTCTGATCATTTTCGCACAATTTAATGCTATTCATATCATCGGTTCCTGCATTTTTTAATGAGCTACATGATATTGAATTACGAGGAAATAAATGTCGTTTCTCTGTGATGGTTTGTGATACTGGACTTCCGAATGGAACCCTCTTTGGAGGAATTATTGGCTTTTCGTATATAGGAGTGTCCTCAGTTGGCGGTAGAGGAGGCAAAATATCAGGTCGAGCCAAATTTTTCATTTGCTTTATAGATGGTGGCGTGGATTGACGTTGTCGCTTCGAGTGTCTAAGCTCTAAAGTTAATATTTTGCCTTCCTCGGAACTCCAGCCTGCGTTATCATCCCATGTGTCATCAGTTGCAGTTTCAAGAGATTTTGATCCACTGTACAAAATAGGCGACAACTTAGTGCGATCAAAACAATGCTCGTGGTCATTTTTTAAACTATTAAATTTGTTACTATTCTCTATTTGTCCGTTATTTTTAAAGAACTTTTCGCTGCTTCCTAGTTTAATTTTTTTGCCGCCTTTGTCGGAGTTGTCACAGTCGGCTACAAAATCTTGTCTATCTAATTGAATACTGTCTACACTTTCTTTATGTTTCAGATGCTTACGATCCAAAGTGTCTGGTTCAAAGCCATCAGACTCGTGAATTTTGATATAATTTTCAGGGGGATCTTTTAATTCTATGGTTAGACATCCAGGTTTTGCTACAGAATTGTTGAATTGAATCAATTTTCTGTTGCCCATCGAAGACTCGGAACCACTAGGTGAAGTAGGGGCACTACCAAAATTGTAATTATTATTAACGTATACTTCGCTAACTAAACTATAACTATTACTGGGCTTAACCGTTATGTCTATCTTTTCTTGGATGTTGTCAGTTTTCTTAATGTCTATAGTCTCATAGTGATTCTCTTCTATGCCAACATGTGCTTCGGGCGACGGAGTATTACTGTTACCACTAGAGGGCGTTTTATAAACAGCGTTTCTCATAGTTAGCTCTTCTTCTAATGGTAGAGCAGTGCTTAAACTTGGAGAGGCCTGAGATGACGGCACTTCAAGATAATCAAGAGTCGTAGTTTTATTCCTCTTATGAGATGACCTCTCAAGACTATCAGTTTCGTATTCGTTCCCAGAAGGACTATCTGAATTGCTTTTCTCTGGTGCATTTCCAGAACATCTTTCCTCATCTGAACTGCTGGTATTATATAGAGATTTTGAAAAATGATCAAGCGCTATAGCCTCGTTCACCATGTCGGGTAAAACACTTTTATTTTTCAACGTCTTCATGTTTTGTCTCGAGACCTCTCTTTCATTCTGTATTTCAAACTCTCTTTCGGTAAATTCTAAATTTTTTAATTCGTTTATTCGAGACATAGTTAGGTAGTTATTATTTTCAGTGGCCTCTCTATTAAACTCTGGTAAAGGAATGTTATAGTTTCTTAATGATGGCTCAGACCTAACAGAACGAGACGTGGACCTGTGTGACGTCAGGTTGTCTGTTGAATGCGTCACACGAGAGAAGCTTTTTTGCTTTTGTAATTTACACTGGCTTTCCTCGCTAGGTAAAGCTTGCAGTGAATGCGTTAAATTGTTTCGGACATCACTATCGTTGAAGAAAAGTGAATTTTTGACATTCGGTATGTTCTCAAGCCACTTCCGAATACTGTTCTGTTTCTCTCCCTTCTCATTGAAGCAACTAGTGCATGATTTTGTAACGTTCTGTTTAACGAGATTTTGAATATCATTACTTACGTTGTTTTTACATCCCGGGCAACCCATGCAGTTGGCTGATCTTTTTCTGCTATTTTCTCTTTTCAAACTAACAAGACTACCACTACGTTGGCTTCCCACGCCGTGGTACATATCAATGCTGTTTGCGTTCGAAGGGTATGTTTCTTCTTCCGGTATTTCGTTTAGCACTGGATGAAAACGTTTCGCTGCCATCTTTTGCTTAGCGATTGATATTACTTCTCGAATTTTTGATAGAAACTCAATAGCTGCAGGAGGGGGATCCTGGAATAAGTTATTAATTATGTTGCTTTTATTTTAAAATTAGAATAATTAATCAGTACTTAGCTAATTGATGAGTTCTGTTAGGGTACTTACAGCCATTAATTGGGGTTCAAAGTAGGCTGGGTTGAAGTAAAGTTTCCGACGCGTGGTCCCGACCGGTCGTGTTATGTCTCTGTCCTCTATAGTTTCCACAATGCTGACATGTTCATCTGGCAACCTCTCTATGCTCTCTTCTCTGTGATGATCAATGTTATCACACTTCAAGTCTATATGTCTGTGTATTACAGCTGATGTTATTTGATTCTGAAAAATTTCATTATGATCAAACAGTGTTTTACGTTTTTATGATTATTTGTTTGCAAAAATATGTATACATCTTACATGGCAGGAGTTATCGTCTTTGCGCGGAGTGTCCGCAAAATCATCAGAATCAGAGAGATCGCTAGGAAACGCTTTGTTTTCAAACTGCCGCCCTACACTCAAAAGTGGATTTTTTTTGACAACTCCATCGTCTTGACCCATAACATTTGGCAGGGACTGTATCCGTTCGTTGTTTATCCTTATTATATCACGCTCGGTTATAGTCAAGCCGTCCTTCTTCAATCCTTTAAGTTTTCTTAATCCGTTCTCTTTAGCCGTTGCATTCCTTTTCTTTTTTATGTGTAGATATAAAAATACAGATGCTACATAAATTAAACCTATAAGCAAGGAACTGATACCAATGGCGATATATTCTGAGACAGTTAAACCCGCTGCCGTTGATCCGCCTGTCTGTGCGTTCGATGCAAACTGAACTTCGGTGATATCTGTAAATAAACAAATAATACGATGTAAATAAAATATAAGCTAATATTAAAGTAATCGTATCGGTTTTACTACGGCGATCGCGGTTGGTGCAAAATAACCGAATATAATTAAAAACGGACAGTAAATCAGGAAATGTTAGTTTTATTTCAATAAATATTCCCGAAAAACGTAGATTAATATACGCTTTCCCTTGTATATGATTTTGAATAAATAGTTTCTAATGTCTATAGCGATTCATTTATCTGTACTAGAGAAAATAAGCAAAATGACATTCTTTCTAATGACTCAATTTGTTCAAAGCGTTATGTAAAAGAGAAGTTCACTGAGATAACGTCAGATAAATGATTTGTATGTAAAGCCTGGATATTAACTCACTATTGGAATGTCGAGGAGGTGTTCCCTGGACCCTGAAGGCGACGCATGGCGTGAATACTCCGCGAAGGTCGAGCGGCGAAGACGCTGCGGCGGATATATCACGACACAGCAGCCTGACCACCATCATGCGACCCGACATGCGCCTGCGCACCTCGTCCTCCCCGCTCCACTGAAATCAACATCATGTATATGATTCGACTTTTTAAATAATTTTGGAGTAAAAACAGTGGGAGATTAGCGAATATATGATTTTTTTTTTTAGTTAGATTATTGCTATCACCTGAAGAAATGTTCTGCCTTCATCACGGAATAAATTAAACGGAACATCAGC
>DVQP01003757.1:0-10408 GCA_018231745.1 Danaus eresimus
CGCGACGTGTCGGGTACTTTGCAGCAACCGTCATCAGTTACGAGATGTGAATGTGTATCAGTTGTAAATAGTCAACCGAAAGTATTATTTTCTTTTATGAAAATCTCTGATGAAACATAAAGAAAATATAGGTTTAAACTCCCTCACCGGATGGAACAGCATGGAGTGTGAGACGCGGTGGGGAGGCGCGGGGTGGGGAGGCTCGGGCTCCAGCGACCGCCACACCTTAGACTCGATGTGGTACGAGAACAGGCCGGAGTACTGGGGGCTCGACAACTCCTCACTGACATACACAGATCAACACAAGGACTAAGGAGGCCTCACGGTTAAATCATTTTAATGAACAAACAAATATTTGAGAAGACCCATTAGTTTCTTATTTATTGGACCAAAATCAAGTGGGTCAATGAATCTCTGAACATACATTTCTATATAAAAGCCTACGTCATTCAAGTCACTGAAACACACATCAATACACCTCTGGCCTAATGTACATATACTATTGGGTCAGTGTTTCTTATACCAGATCCAGAGCAGTGTATCGCCGCACTCGTAATTTAATAAAACATGATTACGTGTTAGCTGGCAGCACTCGTCCTCCGAACACGTATATGGTCTGCTGACTGGCGTCGAGACACATCTGGTGGTCGAACACCAGCCGCGGACCGCCCGCGGCCGCCGTGTCCTCGCACGACACGCGCCAGGCTGCCTCGCGGACGCTGTACGAGTACAGCTCGCACTGATGGCATCATGGGAGATTACATCATGTAACTAGCTTGGAGATATTACATACACAGTGGCATATACTGTAGATATAATGAGAGCAAAGCGGACACTTGGTATTAGATGACATATATATTATACAAAATGTCGTTCACCTTCATATTCTCTGGAACGCGTTGCACATTATCCAGATAGCGGCCGAGGGTGTAGAGCTTCTCGTGTACAGGATCGAAGACCATCTTGTGACAGGAGCGAGGCGAAGGGCCGCCGACGGCTCCGCTGTG
This sequence comes from Danaus eresimus, assembly GCA_018231745.1. Lineage (NCBI taxonomy): Eukaryota > Metazoa > Arthropoda > Insecta > Lepidoptera > Nymphalidae > Danaus > Danaus eresimus. The sequence goes on from DVQP01003757.1 coordinate 1,008, forward strand.
ACGACACAACAGCCTCCAGGACTCAGTCGAAGGATCGAAACTCCACAGGTCGTCCAGATCCTCCTCGCCGTTCCAACCACCGAATAGATATAAAAGACCTGGAAAATATATAATTATATTATAAAACATCTCAGAAATATCCACAAGTATGCATTACTTAAAATACTTTGTAATCATAGATTTTTTTTATTTACAGTATACGAGGATATTTCATTATACCTACAAATAAATGAATATGAATTTGCCGAAAAACATTTTCTATAGGTACATGGGTGTTAATTACCAATAAATTTATATGAGTAAGTTTAGTCACCTGTGTTGGGATCCACTACAAGCTGGTGTCCGCCACGCGGCACCGGTCGTAATAGACACGGGGAGGTCGCCGCCTCCCCAGCCCCTGCACTGCCACCGTCGCCCCCCGCACCCCCAACGGCCCCCCCCACTCCACCAGCCTCCACACCATTAGCCTCCTGTTTACACTGAACTCTTAAACTTACACTTTTGCGTTACAAAATAAAAAGATACGAACCGACTACAATAAAAAAAAAAACAAATAGTGATCTTATACTTTTCAAAATAATAATTATTATAACATAACTGATGTACACAATTAATAGTTTGTTAGGCATTACTATTAATCAATATGAGGCTTAATAAAATGTTTCTAATACAATTATAATAGTGTAGGTATGTATATATATATTTTAAATGTATATTGGCATGAGCTAGACCTATTCCACCTGATGGTAGATGGACATGAAGCCAAAGCCAGTACTTTATCAGAATTATATATATAATATAACACACCAATGGATCTATCTGCGGTTGTCTGTCAGCGCAGGACAGGTCTTGAGCCCTAGCGTGTGGGGGAGGAGACGAGTCCCCCGAGTACAAGCGCTCCTCCACAACACTAGAACACGGCACTAACTGCTTCCACTCCGGAGTATAGGGCTGCCAGGACAGGTACCAATCCAATTCACCACCTGTTGAGTTACCCAGTAAATTCTGTTATATTCATATATAATAAATATTTTTCATTTAATTTATCTATTTGTAATTTTAATCTTTTAACATAAAATTATTTTATGAGTTTCATTATTGAATTTGCTATGACAATGATAACATTGTAATGGGTTACGTTTTTATTTAATTTCTTAGATAATGTTGATAGGATTGTAGTAGCTAGTAGTGGGGTAGAGGTAGGAGATATATTTCTCTATACATTATCGTTTGTATTGTCACAAATACACACTGTTAGCAGCCTCTTCAAATATTTGCTCTGCAAGTTCATAATCTCCGTTTTCAACAAGCGCATTCCATAGCCTTCCTTGCATGGGACCCTCTAACTGAACGCCACTCTCACGGGTCAAGGCTTCAAATGCATCTTTATACCGTCTTCGTCTTAGATGTTTCAACAGTATTCGAACTGCCTCTTCTTCTTTTCGCTATAATTAATTATGTATATACATTGTATATAAGGTAATATATATTTATTTTAAAGTGAACATATAAAATAAGATGAAATACAAATCTAATAGGAATATTATTTTATTACCGTACATAAAATATTGCATTTCCTATTTGTATATGTACCAGAATTAAGATTTTTTCATGTTTATTTTTTTTATTTCTGCATAAGTTAAATTTAAAATAAGCACGTTATATTCTGCCAAAGTATTCTTACTTTCTTACTTACTTTAATATCATAATTTGTACCAAATAAATATTTGACATTGAAAGAGATCCACAGTAGTTTAGTTTTCAATAAATGCCATCACTCAAAATATAACTATTAAATGTGATCCTTCCATTTTTGAGTACAATAAAAAATTCATTAAATGTATAACACATTTAAATAAAATTTAATGGTCTTTCAAAAACAATACAATGAATCATTATGATAAAACAAATGAACTGAATTAAACTATGTAAATATAGATTAATGTTAAAAAATACTGTTTTATTATTAGATTGGAAAATTTAAAACTTGAAAGTTGGAATATTGTTCTGACATGTTTTTTACTTCACATAGATTTATTCTAGAGCTATTCTTACCAAACTAATAGTTTCCAGGGCATTATTAACAAAATCCTTTTGATTTTTCCCATTTAATTCCACATACCATATAGTATAATTGTATGCTGGTCCCCAAGACTGAAGGGGCACAATTTTTATGTATTGCACCGGAAAGAATAATCCTTCTGAGGTTCTGTTCCTTAATGTGAAACTTTCTGTACTATTATCCTTTTTTAATCCTCTGAAATAATAATGGCTATCTTATAACACAATTAACTTGCTTATTTTATTACAAAGACCGGTCAAGAAACAATAAAAAATATATATTTTTTATTTTTCAATACTTACGCTTTTAATAACAATGACAAGTTGTTTTCATCTGTGCCTCCAAGTATTTGAAATTTTTTAAGATCACTGACATGTGCCTTTATATATTTGCCAAATGTTATTGACTCCACTATAGCTGGATTTTCCAGTTTTAACAATATATACTGGCATGGTGTCGAACTATCTGTAAACCATCTTGAAAGCTGGTCTGACGGTTTGTTTATCAAAATATTTCTGAAGAGAAAAATATGTTATCATATAAAAAGCCCTAAACATATTTACTATTATAATTGAATAGTGTTCCCACAGTGGCCTTATTTAAAATGTGTTTTTAATCTATAAATAGACTTATGTATAATTATAAAGTAGAGGAACATTGGTTGTTCGATATAGGATTTTGACTACGGTTATATTGAAAACCATTACAATTGATAGATAGCAAAAAGGAAAAAGTATTTTAAACAATAAAATTGTGTCAAAACGAAATTGAGTCCCTAAATTACGGTCTTTGTTTTTTATTTATTTACGTAAGAATATACGTACTCCGGTAAATAATTGGCAGAATAACTTGAATATCTATGTATGGTATAAGAGAGTTTAACCGTTTCACATTTATTATCCATTTTGTTTAACAGTAGTATGGTATTAATTCCAATTTATCTACATCTAAATCGTTCACACTTGCATATCGGTAAGAATCAGACTGGTATTGACAGTTGACATTTGACAATGTGTAATAACAAATTATAACCAACTTACTACTTAAGCATACTTAATACAAAATAAAATGACTTCATTAAAGTATTTAATCTTAAATTCCAATTTTTCACTAGTTTTGATATATCTTCAGTGATAGAAAAATATATTTATAGCCTTAAAAAAATATATTTTTTATTGAAATCTGGATACAAAATACTTAATAAATAATTATACGCATATTCATTGTAGTGGTCTTTTTTGCATTATATGTATTCATCACTATTATCACCTTTGACTTTCAATGCAAGCATTATATCATCTGCTTTAAAAACAGGTTTAAAAACACTACTTGGCATTTAGTATATTAAGTACTTGTGAATATGTCTTTAATTATGTGGTTTTTAGTTTTTAATACTTTAATTATTAATTCAAAATTTTCAACTGTAGTGTCCGTAACAATAGATGAGTGTTGCAAAATAAACAAATTAAATGACGATTGTTTAATCAAGTTCAGTAAAACAATTATTCCGAGTTTAGAGGGCAAACATAAAGGAGAAGCTGGAAAAATCGCAGTCGTTGGTGGTTCCGTAGAATATACCGGTGCCCCATATTTTGCTGCAATTTCATCCTTAAAAGTAAAAACTTCGATATTTATCTGCTTTCTCTAATCCAACACTTTACAATTGTGTTTTGTTAAAATTGCTTTGTTTTGTCTTATAGGTTGGTGCAGATTTAGTGACTGTTTTAACAACCGAAAATGCAGCACCTGTTATTAAGTCTTACAGCCCTGACCTTATTGTAATACCGCACCATTCCCTTAATATAAGTAAAATTATACCAAAAAATGATTTAATTGTTATTGGACCTGGTTTAGGTCGATCTGAAGAAGCTTTAAATTTTGCCTACAATGTTATCTCACTTTGTAAAGAATTAAAAATACCATTAGTCATAGACGCTGATGGCTTATATGCGGTATATAAAAATATTTCTATATTAAAAGATTATCCTAATCCTGGAATAATTTTGACTCCTAATAAAGCCGAAGCTAAGAGATTGCAAGATGCTATTGGCGAGACTTATGGGCCTTGGTATAGAAACTGGGGTGATTATGTTACAGTCTTAGAAAAAGGAGGAATAGATCAATTTCATTCCAGTCAGTCTAAATATAGTTGGTCTCTCCATGAAGGTGGCTCAGGTCGTCGTGCTGGCGGTCAGGGAGACATTTTATCGGGGACGATGGGAACTTTTTTTAATTGGGCGATTAAATCTGATATCTGTGGCAACCTAAAATCTTCCGAATTAGCACCAAGTATTGCATCATATGCCGCAGCAAAATTCACTAGACTTTGTAACTTTAAAGCATACAAATTGAATGGTCGCAACATGATTGCATCCGACATGTTGAAAGAAATTCATTCTGCATTCGACGATTTATTTCTATAGTATATTATAAAAATAAATGGATTTATAATCATTGATTTTCATTTTAGTATTAACCTAGTTTAATAAGTTCTTCATGTAGTTAATAACCTCAATTCCCTTAGTTTGAGTTACTGGTTTTTATCTTGTTGTTAAAAAGATAAAACGAACCTTAAGTAAGTTTTGGGGTTAAAAATAAATTATAAGGAAGATTGTAGTTTAAACGTTTTCTTCGTAACCTTAGAATTTTGAGTATATCTTTTTTGCCAATATGGAGTAGCTATTAGAGTTGCGAGAATTTAAAGGTATCATATGGGCATATGACATTGACAATTTACGCCCGTTCAACATTACTATTTATCTGTATCATATCCATAAATTGATATTTACCTAATTATTTTGTTTTATTCATTGTCTATCATAAAATTTAGTAATATTTAAAGCTGATCGGTTTATGTTTTATTTTTCATTGATGTGTTAAATTTCATTTTAAAATAAGTAGAATGACAGAAGTGAAAGCAGTGTTTCAGAATGTTTGTGGTATGTCTATGATTTTCTTATCAAAATATTTTCTGCAGTATTTTAATTATCATAATTATAATATCGATGAAATCGTGATTAGGAGTTAATTCTCCACTATCATGGAGGATGAAATAGATGAATGTATAAGGAAAAAGATCCAATGGCAGCAGCTTCCTAATAATATAAAAAAGGTAGCAAACTTATACGAATATATCTTTCATACGCGTAAAACATGAACATGTTTTACAAATTTTTATTGCACTATATTTGTTTTATGATAAAATTAGAGTATAAAAGTTGATACTGGAATCATTATTTTTCTAAGTACAATAATTTATAATATTTGTAAATAATGTTTCAGCTGTTAAGTGACTCTCCAAAAGAATATGAACGTTATATATTCGAGTTTAGCGTTAAAAATCAATTAAGATTCAGAGGAAGCTTAGGTAAGACAGTGTTTTAAATATTCTATTGTTTTCAACTAAGCTGCATAACAACCAATAAGATTCCAATGAGAATGCCTTTCGTTTTGGATGGAGTTATTAACTACTTATATACATTGTTATTATTATCTTGCTCTGTTCATAATGTTGCTGATCAACAAAAGACTTGATTGAGAAACTATATTCCCTGTTTTTTTAATACATATACATACTAAATTAAATACTCATTTGTTGTTTCTCATCATGACATATATCTTATTGCAAAATGTATAAAATTTGCTCAATATTTAATTTCAATTTTATTAACTTATTATTTTTTATGGATAAGCAGTTAATAATTTTATAATGCATTTGTTCTGTAGTAAGATCAATAAGGAAAGATGAAAGGAAATATTATGAAGCCCTGGTCCAAAGCAGTATAAAGAGGCTCATGCTGTACCCGTATCACTTAGCCGATATGATTGTTAAAGGTAAAATATCCAAAGAAACATTGAAAATAATTATTATCTGACAAATTATTTTTAAAATAACAAAATTTTAGGCTTAAGGATAACTCCGTTTATATATTACATTGAAGTTGTCGCGCTGCTCATAGAATTGGAGAAGAGTTATGATACTATGCCCAACTTTACAGCTGCGGATTGTAAGTTTAAACATTTATGTATGATAGAGTATTTCTTTATATTTATATAATTTTTTTTTCTAGGTCTGCGTCTTCTAGGCGTAGGTCGCAATGAGTATTTAGAATTGGTGGCAAAGTCGCGTTCTTTGGGCCGTCGTGGTCGGGGCAAGGCCATCCGTTCATTGTTACCCAGAGTCCCTCTTAATATACCGATGCAACCATGGTGGAGAGTTGAGTTAGGTTATGTGCTTGAAGATGATGTTAAGGTAATTACAATATAATAAAGTCACCATATATTTAGAGTAAATAAAATGTAAAAATATTTAAGGCTTTTTTAATTTTTGTCTAATTATTATTAGTAATTCTATATGATCTTGTATAAAATACTTCAGTGTACAATATGTATATATCTTTATTTTCTGTCACATTCAATATGAATTTCAATTTGATTTGCAGCCATTAAGCGAAAGTGAGAAAGTTGTTATTGACATGTTGATTGACCGGGGCTCACAGACAGCTGGTACACTCGACTACAATGTGGTCAAGACACTTTACAGGTAACAATGAATGGTTTTATGCAGTGGATGGTTTTATGCAGTGGAAGGTTTTATGCAGTGGATGGTTTTATGCAATAGATGGTTTTACGCAATGGTTGATACATATATAAACAAAAAACTTGGAGTGTTATGACAAAATTGTTAAGTAGTTTTTAACATACCTTCCAGTCAACTCAAAAGTAAAATTTTATTTGTCCCTTGTCAATGGAGCTGTAGAATACATTCAAAATTATAAAAGGATATAAAGTAATTCAAATATATTTTTTTATTTAATTAAAATATTTAATTGTTTAAAGCCTCTTAAAGTATTTTAATGTGTATATACCTAAGGAAACTATTTAACATGTAGCACCATAATGATTTATATATTGATATTTTTTTCATTGATGATGTATAATTCTCTCGTAACAAATAAGTTGGATAAATTAAGTGTTATAATAATTAGAGAAGGAAACAATAACTTTTTTGGTCAATGTTACTGTAAGTTTAATTTTGTGAAGCCTTTGTTCGGACCGGTTAGTAATTTTAATGCAGGAGTATTATGATATTAATGGGTTTATAATTTTATACGCTAACTGGAATTTTGATACAAAAAAATTATATATAAAATATTTTGTTTTCCCATAAGTATTTTTTTTAATTAAATTATAATATTCATGTATATATTGTAGACGGGGTCTTATTTACCTGGACGTTCCAATAACGGCTGCGGACAAGGTGTCGGTGCCTCCGCTAAAGGGGTTCGTGATGAATCGCATCGCTGGCGACTACTTCGAGACGTTGCTTTATAAAGTATTCGTATCCATTGACGAGCATACAAGCGTGGCGGAACTCGCTGCAGTGCTGCAGGTGCGTTGTATGTTGTATAAAATATATTTATATGAGACACACCTGGCTTTGTACCGGTTTGTCAAAGCAGAGAAGACCTAAAGCAGTGTTGTACATGGTACATTAGCTTATGTTTTTACATAGCTCGCTTTTTTATATGCTTTTAGTGTGTCAAAATAAATGCATGTTGTATATTTTAGTAAAAATCTTAATTCTTATGAACGTTAATTATTGAAGTGAAACTTCTTATGCGACGTACAAGGTCGCGTTAAACGTTCTACGCTGAGGGAGAGAGAAAGAAAGATACATAAACGTAGAAAGTAGGAGAGAGAAAGATAGAGAACATAGTATTCTTGCTATGCATTGAAGTAAGCAGTGGGAGCGTCATGCAATAGCTGAAATATGTACTTGGTGCTCTATATTAAAATTAATTAAATATTCATAATATATATATTTTTTTGTTTATTTGATATATGTGTAATTCAACACTGCCCAGTATTTTATTTTCAATTTTAGTGAATAACAATTGTTTACAATTGCGAAGTTACACTTTCTCCGCGGCGGGACAGCACGCACTATTTTATATTGTAGCATTATTTATTCCAACTATTTATGTAGTATTCTAATTTCTGTGTATAGGTGGAGTGTGAGCTAGTGAAACAGGCCGTGTCTCTGTACTGTCGCCTGGGGTTCGCTAACAACCTGCAGCCGCCGCCAGTGGTTCCGCAGCACGCCTCCTGGAGACACGCCCTCACCACGCATAAACATCAGCCGTATGTTGTAAATTTATCCATACTATTTGTTAGTTTGGATTAAAATTTAAGTCTATTCTTGGAAGGATAAAATAATTAATATATATACAAATATGTATAAATGTGGATACAGCTTGTTTTAGGCGTAAGATAATTATTAATATATTTCCAGATATCGACAAATAGCTCCTCTGACCTTCGAACAAAATGTTGAAGATGTTCTCCAAATGGAGCCGGTACTTATAAAAGATATGCCGTCTACATCAAAACAGGTGAGCTTGCTGGTTTTAATGGACGACCTGATCTGTTCGTTCCATCTCATACCCGTTGTATGCCTGTCTGTATCTAACTTATATATGTTCTAGAAATCTCAATCGGAATCTTCGGAACCTCCAAACAGCGGGAGTCAAAGGGTCGCTGTGTTATTTGACTCAACCTTAGCTGCCTACCTCATGATGGGAAATCTGTCGCCTGTGCGTATTTAATAGCAATGCGTATTTAATATCAGTTTTGTTTTCAAATATAAATTTGCTATAATTTTTTTGCAGGATCTCAAAAGTCATGCGGTGACATTGTTCGAAGTAGGAAAGCTTTGTGATGAAAGTTTGGACAGCTTGCTGATGGAATTGGATAAAGTGAGCATCTGCTGGAAAATATGATTTAAGCATGTATGTTATGGTTATATTTTATTTGACCTCCAATAAAGGTTGTAGGTGACCCCGAAATAGAAGGAGAAGCTCGTAGGTACTTAGCGGCTGCAGCGTGCCTGCGGATAGCGCTGCGTACTTTGAGACCAAAATTACGACCGCTGGATCTACTGCGCTGTGAAGCGCTTCATGCTCTAGACGCACCTGCTAGATCCAGGTTACTGGCCACTAAGTATAGGTAAGAATTTTAATTATTCTTTATATAAAGTTGTGTTATATTATTTATAACTCAAGAACAGCTGTACGGATTTAGAAGAACGTTTGTGGGGAGGTAGCTTAGAACCAGGAGACGAACATAGGAATCTTTCTTGTTTCTATTCCGCTTGTCCCGAAAAAGAAAAAATTTAACTTAACAAAATCCAAAAACCGTTTACTTACTGCTTTTTAAGCGGAATAGAGTTCGACCGGTTGGCTATACATCATCATCAGCCCACTGCTGAGCAAAGGCCTCTTGTCACATGGAGAAGGTTTGAGCATTTATCACCACGCTTGCTCAAGACGGGTTGGTG
>DVQP01003758.1:0-10407 GCA_018231745.1 Danaus eresimus
TTTTACTTGAAGCAAACAAGCCTTCAAGTATTAATAATTCAAGTGAGTTTTCATCGTTCCAAGGTCACGTCCAGTTGGTATTAGATATGTTTACTTATTTAGTACAGTCCTAGAAAGTAGCAGGCCGTGGGAAGCGGCCGCTGCTAGTAATTGTCCTACACTTAAATCAATACAAGTTAAACATTCATGCAAATAAAGCTGGTACTAATATTGTAGATCAAATATAAAGGGAGCTAGCTTCTGTGTTCAAAGGTAATCTCGACAGCACGAAAGGCGAATTACTTTGGACGAAACACCGAAATGCCAGACCGAATCGGACATATTTAGCTAATGTCAAACATGATTGATGTAGCACCATAATGGCGGTTCTTTCTAGCGATGTACTTCTTTAAACGATTTTAAAATACTCCGTGGCAGTGTGTTCAAGTCTTTTGTGTGCCGGTCGAGCAATTAAATTAAAAATATCATGAATTAAAAAAAAAAAACTGTTTACTAATTACTCACGAGATCACAGAAAGCATCACATATATTTCGAAACGTAATGGATTTTAGTTGTTGTTTTTAATTGAAATCTTTTTTAAACATAGTCGTTTATTATGTACCATTAATTTTAAGTCTTCTGGGGCTGATCGTGGGTATGTATGAGATGTTCTGGTGAGAGAGTGTCTTTCATTGTATTACACGGGCTCGGCTCCGACGTTATCGTGCCCCGCCAGTGATTGGTCCCCGGGGCAAGATGAAATGTATCGAACGTTCCCTTTGGACGATATTTTTTAAATCAGATTTGTTTTTATAATGCTATATATTTTTATACAAACTCATAATGGGCTGTGCGATGTGACGTATCGAGAGACGGCGTGTTAGTGTTTCAATTGAACATTGCAGTACTTTGTGTTCCGTGTAGCACATCTGTTGTCTCGCTCGCCCTCGCACAAGTCGTAACTCCTCACACGCAGGCCAGTGACTGCGCCCGGGACAGTTCCTTGTATTTATCGATTTTCCTTGAAATACGTATCATACATTCGGATACAAGATGGTTTGACCTCATTCACCATCTTACACACATTTTCCTATTTATCAAAAGGCTGCGTTCAGTATAGTAGGTTTTGGATGTATTCGTCGTATTTTTTTTTATTTCTCTGGTTTGTTAAAAACTTTTTAAAATTTACATCATTAAAAATTTCCTCAGCCGTCCTCCATCTCCGACATCACTAAACACTTCCCTCGCCGAGTCTAATTAATTTTTTTTCACCTTTATAATTCTAGTTATTTAGCACTCAGACATTTTACGGTACATAGAATTATATAATATACTCACGGTCGCTGAGCTGGAATACTGTAGGAGGCTGCAAGGACCATTTAGAAATATGTATTTATATTTTGTATAAAAGCTTTCGACTTCACTTTTTAGTTTATACTAAAAACTTGTATATAATATTTATATATATTAAAGTCACACACACGTAAAACAATAACTACTTCTAGAATCGCACGGCTGGTTTTAATTACGCCAATTAACCAGCAGTCATTAATTTGTTTAGTGCCTGCGATAAAATTACCTAACAAAAACACATATAATACATACATAGGCTTTACATTCAAGGTTCTACATTCATTTATATAGCGAAAGACGTACACGAGGCTCCCGTCAGCAGCGCCCCTGGCGGAGCTGGAGGACAACTAAATTAAAAAGTACTCTAATAGTAATCAGACAGTCTTTGTATTCAATGTTATTATAAAAAATAAACGACAAACTAACCTTTGTACACAACGAAAACCCAAACAACTGATTAACATCCATTATATATAATTTTAGAGTCTATATTCCATAAACAGTATACCTAGTTCTGAAAGAAGTTTGCTATGTAATTGAAAAGCGCTTCATTGGATTCCATTGTTTTCATTAAAAAAAAACAACAACAAAAACAGCGGGATTTTAAACAAAACCGAATACCGGAGTTTGAAATTCGAATGCAGTTTTCAGCAGTGTTTTGAAATAAAGTAAAATGAAATAGAACTACGAACAGTAAATATTCCAAACGGACCGACAGAATGCACTTCATATTGTATATATACGGATTTAGGGTAATTTATATAATCGTAACGAGTTACCATCAAATATAAATAATGATGGCACGGCTAACTTAACAAATTATTAAATAGGCTAACCGTGTTTAGCGTCATTGTCTCAAACTTGGTTGAAGTTCAACCACCTTTGACAGAGGCGTGACGTCACAGCTGACTCGCCTTTCGGGGATTACGTACCGAACTTTTGTTGTATTAACTTTTTTGTATGAATCATTACATCAATCTATCCTATGTATTAAATATTAAATTTTGTGTAACTTTATCTAGTATTGGAATTAGCTCTGATTAGTTCTCTTTACACATTGTACATATTGTCACTTCTTGTACATACATACCTAACGTGTTTAATAATTAGTCTGTTTCAAACCGTTATTATACTACAGGCTAAATCAGTTAAATTATCAAGTCACTGATTAAATAAATATTCAGACCAATGTTAAAAGTAGTAACTAAATGTAAATATGATGTTTAAGGCGTGTGTTCTCAAAATAATTCGCTGAATTATTTGATAGCAAAACTAACGTTCCAATAAGATACTTATTATGAAACTTTCTAAGTAAAGATCATTCTTATTAGTTGACAAAACTATTTCCATTAAAGCACAGTCATGAAACTTATATAATAACCGGCCATTAGTAAAAGAAAAATAGTTATTGCTTATAAATATCTATAGTTTATTTAAGCGCGTAACCGTGATCGAAATTCTTGTGACTAACATGCTTTTATCTAAAAACATATCGTTCAAACAATACACGAACATTTAGAACAACAACGAGCAGATCCTATTAGATTTCCTCTTTACATTTTAGCATGATAATACATACCTTTGTAGTATAGAAAGTGGACCCTTCCATTGTAACGATCGCTGACAATAGTTGCCATTTTTGACACTGAGCTAATTTCGTCACACTCGGTACACAGACTAAAAATGAGAGAGACTCACATTACATGTTAAACGGTTTATTCATTTGTAACTAAAATAAAGATTTAATTTTATTAATACATTTTATGATAATTTATATCTTAATAATTGTTTTTTATTGAAAATGTCAATTAATTTAAACTTAAATACATAAAAATCCTGAAGATTATTTATTGAAAGCAACGTTTTTGAGAAATCCTTTTTATTTTTAAGCCTGGTTTGTCAAAAATATTAAGGTATATGTGTTTAATGTTGTTTATCAATGTATAACTTTAGGGCGTTTGTTCAAGAGGTCAAACTGATTCGACCAAAACCACATATATGACAACATATACAAATGTTCGTTCCGCGTGCTCGAATGGAAAGTTATGTAAAATTACTGAAACAATGACTTAATATTCAATTAAAACCGCGCACAATAATACGTTTCCTGTTTCAATATTAAACATTAACTATTGAAAATTTAATATAGAACAAACCAAATTACGTTATATGAATCGGAATCACAATATTTTTCAATAAGTCATTAAGTCTGTTGACAGCTAAAATAGCGTTTCGAGATATATTTGTACTCTTAAGAGCTCGTTTTTGAAACCTGACCTTGACTCCATTTTAATATTAAGCTGTTCTCAAGTTAAACTAAACATTACCTCTTTAATTATAACCTTACAATATTAGAATGAATAAAATGGAAATGCATTTATCGCTTAAATTAATTTAATTGCATCTGATATCAAAATACGTCATTAAATGGACGTGTAAGCCGAGCTATCTTTCCTTCACACACCTGCAGGGATTAAGCACTTCGAGATTTTGAACATCTGTCGGTGGAATGATTGAATATTAGGACTACAGATGTTATGATGATTTCATTTTATGTCAAGCGTCTCTCAGCGATAGTTTTGACTTTTGTTGGTGTCACTTAAAATATTAGTTTTATTTAAACGACAAGCGAAAATCTTCGATCTCATTATAGTATTACTTATTGTTTGTATAATTACATCAGTGTCTTTATTTCTGTTTGTATAGAATCAGTATCGACCCACCATACACCGTACAGATCGAGTTTTTAAATTAGTCGATACTGTATTGTGAAGGTTTATGAATTGAAACGCTTCGTGAGTAGTGTGACGCTGGAACACGTGGTAAAAGTAAAGATATATTAGCTGCAGTAATAACTCATATATTAATAATTTATATGAGAATATTTCGTTGGGACTGTCGTTCACACCATTATTCTGTAGTAAGTTATTAGCAGGTAATTTCTTTGCTCGTAAACTGATGTTACTATTATTTAAAAATAAAAAATAAAACATGCACTGCGAGTGTTTAGTTTGAAAATGAAAGATTGTGCGGATTTGATAATCGAAATACTTTAAGGTCGGGATTATTTTAACGTAATAAAATATACAATTCCCTTTGAGATGGACTTCTTTGTAGATAACTTTAAATGCTGCTTGTGTGAAGTTGGAAATCATCTAAGTGTATATGTACATGCTTATTATGAAAGCATGTATGATTTTTTAAGATGAAATACGACCTCGGATTCGGTTCAAGGGGTTATGCACAAATTTAACATTGAAATAGCATTCTTCTGAAACCTGTTAAACGCCACAGACGAGCTTGAATTAACATTGGATTTCTTTATTTGAATCAAATGTAGACTACTCCTAAGAGTTAAATTATTCTATAATCGAGTATGGAGTATTGACTTTGATTGGAAAAAAAAATTAAATAATTCAAAAGGCTCCATCTCTGTTCTTTCGGATATACTCGTTTCGTATCCGATCAGCATCCGAGCAGCATCCGACCCGCTCGACGTGGATCGATACAAGGCAGACTCCCACGAGATCATTCAGCTTTTTACGACGTTTCGGGGCTAATTGAATAAACGTCGTCCTCACTCACTACATGGGAACACAGAGCTGTGACGCGCACTCGCCACATCATCATAAACAGCCACTAGCTCTACGTTCAGCTCCGGTATCGTAACAAACGCAAAAATTACCTTTCCCACTGTCTATAAAAGGGCCAACTATTTCAGGCTGAGCGTTGAGAAACGTAGAATGTGCCTAGCCGTGGGGGGTGGTGGCAGGTCGGGGGGGGCGGGCGGTCGATCGCCTCGCCGAGCGGCAACCTCGCGCCGGGGAGAGGCAACCTCGCAGTCAGCTGTTGCTTACATTCAAAACAGTTGCAATGGATGCAGGGTGCAGGGTGCAGGGCGTCCCGGGGGAGCTCGCTGGCCCGGACACCGTCTTGTCCATGGCAACTATCGATCTCACCGGCACCAGATGTATCACGTGATTTATTCCATACAGCTCGAAGCACTCCTCTACGTACGTTGTATGTTACGTCGCTTCATCCTCACGATTAAATCGCTGATCTGCTACAGAGATAGCTCGGAACAGGAAACACGTACACGTTTAGTACAACACCGAGGGGATTAATGACTTGGGACACACTATAGATAGCTGTGATAGCTTTTAATCTCTTTGTTTATCGTATCTGGTGTCTAGTGTGTACATACGTTCAAATTAAAAGTTAGCGTCGCTGTCAGAATCACGTCACGGTGTCTCTACTTACGCTCAGAGCATGCACAGCAGACGAGCTGGATGTCTGAAATCCGTCAAACAGAAGAGGATATTGATTATTTTTAATTAATAAAATCGGATTTGCAGACGCACTCGCGCCGGGGGCTGTAGCGAGCAATCTATTATTTTTTCAATACAGCGGATTTAAATTTTAAATCTGATCCGACGGGCCATTATAATTAAATTGAATTTGAAACTAGTAAAAATTATATAAAACATAATGCAAGGAGTTTAATAGTGCGAATTAAGTCCGGCGTCGCGAGAAAGGACGTTGTGAAAGAATCCAAGCTCACTTAAAGCGATGGATGAAATGAAGGTACAGAGGGATATTAAAGATATCACAGACATGAGGAGGCTGGTATTGATTTCATCTTAACAACTGGGTGTGACTCGCGGCTGACTGCATCGCTCCTATCCTAGAAGATAGCCAAGTTTGATATCAAAGGACCAAAGAAACGTTAAAGCACTCATAAACATTCTTTACATATATTTAATATATAAAAGATCTGAAAAAATACTAGACCTTTTTGTTATCGGATGAATAGCTTCAAGTAAATTCGTATGACACGTCCACAGATTGAAGAATGAGAATATAGAGCCGGTAAAATAATCTTCTCGCTTTTTCTCGTGTTTTGTATTCGGCTATATGCTGTTACATTACGTTTTGTATCATGTGGTCCACGTGTCCCAATGCTCAAGCATCAGCGAGTCACGTTTCTCACGTCTACGAAACGTTTTAATAAATAAATCGGAATATAAAATATACATATATATTTTTCAAAAATTCACTGGATAATGTTTCTTGTTTCTCTTCATAGCATTCGGCGGACCCGCTCGTGAACATATTCCATATATTGTCTATATGTTAACAGTGAAATCAATTATCTTTTACGGGCAGCTCGTATTGCTCGTCGCGTTATGATAACATCTCAATAATTACACCGACCTTATCTTTTGACAAATTGCTAACTGTTTTATTTTATAGTTGCTTTTATTTTGTGAGTGGAAATATTTTATGAACAAGAACACTAACTAATGTCAATTTCAAATGACATTAAGATTTCACGTTCAGAAACATATGTGATATAAAACATAAAAGAGGTTTATGAGAAAACCAAATTTTAAAATGTGTTATAAATGTAATACGAATATTATTAATAAATAAAAAATTATTACTGAACAATGTTTCTACTTAACTTCTATAGAAGTCAAAGAACAATTACAAGGAATTAAGCGGATCGTTAAATAAAATACACACACTTTTTGTTCAAAACCATAGATTTATTTCATTGTTTTCGAAATAATACCCCTCTCTGGTTATTTAAAAATAGAAGCAAAAAATATCAGAAATAAAACAAAAACTAAAATGTGATACTAATAAAAAAAATTAAATAAATATTACACTAGAACTCTCCTCACTGGAAAATTGCCAAAACAATTTTACTGAACGCAATTAAAATGGATGGAATTAAATTATTGAGTTAGTAACGAAACGTCGGACGTGAACAGCTTAGGGCGGATTGTACGCGCGTGAAGCTTAACGGCTGAAGGATTACTTGATGCTACATTTATAGGTATGTATGTATGTTAATAACCTCCTTTTAGATGGACTCCATAGTGTAAAAAAAAACACAAACACACACACACACATTCGGCTTAATGTTGAGGATAATAAAGTACTTACAATATATATGCCTTTTAAACGGAACTAAAATTTTTATTATTTTAAATAAATACAATGTTTAAAATAAATCGACTTCCCCTTAAATCACTCGACTAAACTACCTGACTACTAAAAAATTGGTGCAGTTACGTATCTTATCGTTGAAACGTCATTATTAATTTCTGCTCGTAAAGATAACGTTTGCTCTGAATATTCACAACCATCGTTAAACACTGCAAACTACGCCTTATCGTGTTACTAATACTATATGAACTTCAGTATCCCGCTGACCTACTAAAGACACGGATAAGTGAAATTCAAACGTTCGGCTGTACATGGGGGAAGATGGCTGAACGGCTTTAAACTTTCGCTATCGCTAACCTGATCGCGGCCACAGAAAAAACGTAGTAGTGTAGTAATACAAACATTCCATTTTCAAAATCCCAAACAAGGGAGCCGGCGGAAGGAACTGCAGCGGTCGATAATTTGCGTGCGGGGGACGCGTGCAAGGTCACTGTCGCTACACGCGACTCATTCATGCCGGGCTTTTTTTGAATTTCGAACTATCATACGCGATACCACAACATCTTAAGTGGATATTATCTTTTTCTCCAAGTCTTATTGCGGTTGTCATTTTCTTTAACATCCTGCTATTTAATTTCATCATTTATTGAACGTTATTAGATTGTATTCGCGAATAGAATTGGAATTATGAAATTGATGAAAGTTGCGCTACAAACCCGCCTCGGTCTCGTGTCAGGAAAGCAACTTGCAGCAGTGATTTCTCTCAAATGATTTTCCGTTTAGAAATTTAGTTTTCATTTGAAGTATTCTAGCTTTTAACCGCCTTTAAACAGATATTTATAAAAAAAAACAATTATAGCCTTAGAATTGCTAGGATTTAATTAATAATTATTTTTTAATTAATAATTAGTGAAATAAATAGAAAAAAATATTAATATTGTTTATCATAAAACGTTTCTGTAAGCCAAAGACAACGAGAGTTACGCAGACTGTCAACACAATAAACATAAATATTTCCCGCCACTATAAATTTTCACACATATTTTTCTGAGGCTTCGGTTTCCACACGTTGAATTTCCCCTCGAAACATAAAAAAACATTTCTGTCAGATGTCAAAATGTGTAACATGCCTTATACTCGGCCACGGCGCTGTTAAACGAACACACAATCATATTTCATCTAATATAAATTAAATTGTTTTTCTTTAGCTACATCATTCTAAAACATATTTTTATTTGACCGCAGAGAAAATTAGAAAAATGAGTAACTTTGAAACCACAACGAATAGATTATAAGTCAATTAATAATGTCCCTCTGTATAGTCTGTGAGTCAGCGGTACAACGCTCCAAAGTTCAAAATTGAATGTTATGTATGGTATTTACTTAAAAGTATCAAACTATTATTTCTAGATCTATCCAAAATGACGGCTTCGAAAATATTAAGCATGCAGTTTAAAACCAATGGTTCACTCCCACTTGGCCAGGGAAGACGAAATAGGAAACAATAAAAACAATTAAGGAAAGTTATAATATAGGTATATAATAATTTTACTTTTAGAATTATGTTATCGTATTATAAATTGGGCGTCAATAATCGATTACAGCGATCTATAAATATCAGAAGCTATATAAAAAGGCACAGGCCTCGGCCGCGAGCGAGATGTATAAAAAATTAAAGTATTGCTTGAGCGTCTATTATCAGTAATAAGTTAGTAAGTATGTTAGGAGCCGACCGGGTAAGCAGAACCGGTATGAGACACGTTGCATTGCTAACCTTGACTACACTGGAATACATGCATTATACATACTTCGACGAACCATTCGTGTTATATAAATCCTTTTTGCTCTCTCCGTCTTTGTACGGTCTGTGGACGTATACAGTGTTTTTGTTTTTGTATCAATAATGTCATTTTAAGAGTGTAATGTTTCAAATATTCGTCCGATATATAAATTTGTTGAACGGTTTCGACAAAAACAAACCGTGCACTAATTCCCAGCGAGTCAATTGACAGCTCAGTCGTCAATAGAGTTACTCCGTTGGGGCTTCATTCTTAACAAGTGTATTTATAGCAAAGCGAGCTCACCCCTGTTTTTATCAATTAAAATGTGGGTTCAAAGCGTCAAGAATGCTTCCATGCAGGAATGCCAACGCACTCCGCTGATGTTCCAAATTAGAACTTCACCCGTTGCATTAAGATGCATACGAATAAGAATGCGGTCCGAGACGGACGTTCGAAATTCAAACTTGTTCCCGCTCATTAAGATACATGTTGTCGTTCGAGTTGTCGCTGTCTTTTTACGTCAAAGGAATTTACGCTTTAATTGTGAGTGTTAAGGGTTAATATTATTAGGTCGTTTTGTGTCGGTGTGGGGTTGCTCATTGTATCCGCGCAGCAATTGGACACGGCAATTGAACTTGCGAGGGGTTCAGGAGTCATTTATAATTGTTGTAATTGTTTAAATGGATTTTTGATCTTTTTTTTAATACAAACCGTACTAATTCCGTTGTTATCTTAAACTTATTTGTATTTTACGTTACATTGTAAATATTAATTTTGTTTTTATAATTTATAACTTTGGCATATTAATGGAATAATTTCTATTCAAATAATCCTTTAAAAGTATTAACATATTTAAACTTTAATCCCGTTTGAAAAATATCTGATCTAAAAAAACGTTATTGTTATATTTTCATTATATTTATTGTTTCAAGACTTCCTTTATATGTACCCACATACAACAAGTTTCAACGGATTTCGTTTCCGTAAGGACTGTAATTACGTACAGTTATCGGTAGTTTAGTTCTAGTTAACATTAACCCAGTTTTTAACTGTCTCCACAGGGGCCTGACGCCACACAGCGTTGTACTTTTAAATATCGCTTCAAAGAAGTTATTTTCGACAACGTGATTAGGGCTGTCGATTCAGGTGTATACTTTTCCATATATTATGCTTTAATTTTTTTGTCTAGTTGTTTTTTTTTTAATTTAATGAAATTGTCACTTTAAACATTCGTCTAACACCAATAATTCTCACTAAGAAATGATATTCATCATTATCAGCCTATGGGTGCCCACTGCTGAGCAAAGGCCTCTTATCACATGGAGAAGGTTTGAGCAT
>DVQP01003759.1:0-10405 GCA_018231745.1 Danaus eresimus
CGGTTAAATCAAAGACCTGATAAAGATCATATGATTTAAGGAATTGCTTGAAAAAAAAATTATTTGAAAAGCTTACACTAAAGCGAACTGGCAGAAATCATCACGTAAAGAATAACGTCAGCGACAATTTAACATTATTTTAAACCTTTTCACTCGACCATAAAGACTAACGAGTATTACAAATTATTTCCATTAAAAGACCTTTGGGAACGGTAACTTTCGTTAATTTTACCGACAGTAATAAAAATGCTAATAGAAAATTATTAATAATAGATCAAAAACAAGTTTATATTGAAGTTAGGACGTTATATGTTAATACGTCACATAAAGGAATAGGTTACTTATCTGAAATCACATTTATTGTAAACCAAAATTAATAGTTTTATTAAATTGTTTGTAAGATATCATAGGTATATGCTATAAAACCCGGTTTAATAAACGACATGCCAATAACACAACGTATATAACTTAGACAAGGACAGTCCTTAAACTTCCGTCGCCCAATTACCAATCACTTTACTTACTAACTTTAATCCTCTTATATTTTACTACCATGTGCTGCTACTCTATCGCTTACCGAGAATGTTGATAAAATTCCATATAATTATATTTGTAAGCAAGAACTATACAGATTTTACAAATAATATGGGCCTAATTTTATTCCAATGTAATCCTCAATTACCGGCATCTTTCCGTAGCTAAAACAGTAACAGGTCATTCACTTATTTATAACTATGTACAAAGAGGAGACATAGAAAAACTAAATACAAATTACAGATAATATTAAGCTGACTGTATTGTTTAGTGTGAATAAAGGTAAGCAGTAAGAATTTTACTTTAACAAGTCGAAGTACCTATCGACAAATGTCAATATCGGATGCTACCTTTTTTAAGAACCGTCTCGTCTTAGCGACCATTCATGGTCTTCAACAGCGCGCCTTTACATATATCGCACGTAATATTTTTCCTGACCCGAAATGTAAACACTTTGGTATCATATCTCAAAATACACGACCACGAGATATTTTATATTGAAATCGCATTGTAAATATCGTTTTTATACAAGTAATAAGACTATTTGGTGTACTAAAAATTAAAATTTTATTTATAATGCTTATAAATTATTTTCGACGTGCTTATATTTTGTTATAATCGTTGCTAATTACGAAAACCCATCTAGTCCGAACGAAAACCTCTTAATTCCTGATTAAAATAATTAATAAAGGATTTAATTAAACTTTGAGTAATTTTAACGAGAGCTATAATCTCTAAATATAGAGAGTCGGTACACTCTCACATATGATAATAAATTATTATTATCATAGTTATTTTATATTACCTACCTTTAAAGCTGACACTTCAATAGACGTTCTATATAAAGTATTTAATTCAATAATTCTATCGAACTTGAGAAACTTATGTTGGACGTTGATTCATAAAGGACTTGTTCTGTTTCTTGTTAATATTTAATTTTTAATAATTGATTCCACGAAACGCCGCGAGCATATTTTAATAGGATTAATCAACTTTCTCGGATCAAACTTGATCACAGTATCTCAGGAGACGAAATCCAGTGATGAGATACAAAATGATAACAGGTCATGTTGCGCTTATCATATACCATCATAGGCTATAATAATATCGGCCATAAATTGCAGACGTCGGATATTAATGGTCGAGCAGACCACGTTACTAATAAAGTCAATATAATATTTCATAAATCAATCACATCAACATAATTAATGTTTGTACTCATTTTATTGGCGGATGATGAATTTTAACGAAACAGAAAATTATCACAGAATAAAATTTATAAACATGACATCTGAATTTTAAAGATGTCACTTATTCTAATTCTTTCCGTCTTTCAGATTATGTGACATTGTCAGATTAAAAAATCATGTCACCTGTACATAATTTGTTTTTATGTTTCTTTAGCTTATATCTTGACAGTTAGCGACCTACATACCTATCTCTTCAAGGTCGAAATCTTTATATTTCATATCATATACTTTTTGAGTCGCTAACAAAAGCATATTATTTTAATTTCTTGCACATCGAGGGAAGCTCTTAAGAGATATTATTTTACTTTCGTTGTTATTCACTTAAAATATTTTTATATCTCAGATTCCAACGACATCACATGTCACGATTTATTTTTGCATGAATTATTTTTACTCTCGGGATTCTCTAGGCACATGATGGATGCAAGCCGGAAAAACATTTCCACTATGAAAAATATATATATTTTGATATTCTGTACTGTTGAAAAATTTTAATGGCATGTAAAAAATCGTTAATAATTTACTTCAAAATAAATAAGTTCAGTAAACACATGGTAAGAAGACATATATCAAACTGATACATTTTTAAACATGTTTCAGCTAAACCAGTTTTAGAACACCTTACATTTGGAAGAGCAAATTTAAAAATCTATTTGAGGTACTCGGTTCTGTATCCGACACGCTAGCAGCAAATAAAAACACGGGGTGAGAAGAATAAAATCTATTTTTAAAATCCACCACTAGAATGTGATTCAGTTTGACAGTATATTTAGGTGTTTTATCAGAGGAGGTGTATTAAAGGCTGCGGCAGCGAAGTTACATTCACGTTTTTACGGCTGTTTTACTGCTAAATGAAAGTCGGCCTCCTTGTCTCGAAGCGGAGACAAGTATAAATTGTGTACCGAATTCAAATTTAGAGCTGGTTTAGGTTGAACTACTTTAAGGTTTGATTAAAATGGGAATCACGTTTCGATGGAGAGCTAATTTAAAGAAAGATTTACATAACATGGACTTAAACGGATTTCGCGAGAAATTGATACTTATTAATGTGAATCGGGAGTTTAATTAAATTTCAACTTTAACAACAACAGTAACTGGAGTCTACTGTTTTAAAAAGAACCTTGTTTTCGGAATGTCTCTCATGTTAATATAAGCTCACAAAACAGACAGGAACTCGTTGGTATATAAAACTTTAACGTTTCGATTGTTTAAAACGAAACATTCAGTGGACAACATGGTCTGTGATTTAATTCGAACAATTTGAGAAACTTCAAACGAAAAGAAAAGTATTTATATTTTCTTGTATAGTATTGAGGTGGATCTTTAAATAAAACTTTGGCCAATTCTGTTTCTTTGGTGATAAGAGATACAGTATTTTCTATGTATGTAACCACATTAACATGAAATTAATTTATTTATTCAACATCTTCATATCAAATATATGAATTAAATTATCCATAATGAAAGGAGAAATCAATCCATTCTATTTAGAAATTAGGATTTCTTCTCATCGCTCACGACTCCCACGGGGAGTATAAAGCGAATGATTGAAGATTTAAAATATATTGATCAGAGACCCAATTTTGGAGATGATTGCAAAAAATTACAATAAAGATTTATTTCAATTTATGATCTAGAAGTATTCGGTTTCATTATGAACGATATTTGTTTTTCTCATGAGAAAAATATATTACCAACTAATTTTATAGCCTATCCTTGGTAACCGTTTGCCAGTACCCTCTTAAATCCGTAGCACGTGACTTCATACAAAATACAATATTTAAATTTTGTCTTTATGGGAACTAAACGAAATTATTAAATTGTTTAAAATGTCAATGTTGCCCTGATTATTGTAGTTCATCCTGGAAAAGTTTCATCCAATTTTGTTACGTTGTTTTTGCGTGTAAGAGTAACAAATTGCCAAACAACATACAACCTTTTGTATTTAGGATTTTATAGTGTGTTTTTATAGATTTAGAATGGCTTAATATCTTTATATTTTTATGTATTAATAAATAGCAATAAATTTTCAATAAGTATCAGCGAACTTGTACTCATGTAACTCAATAAGAACGGCTATAACACTATCCATTTTGATATTTAAATCCTGATGAAATAACGAATAATATAAACAAAATAATATGAGTGGTACTAAAGACATAACAAAAAGTATAAGTTTCTAAAATCACCTATAAAATATTAGTTCAACGCAGTTTCTGCCAAAGTTAAAACATTTCTGTCAATGAGATACTTATGGTACTGAAAAAAGATAAATCGCTACGCGAATCAAAGGATTGTAGGCAATTAAGCGATTCTGTAACATATAGAGTCTGAATGAACCTTATGGTTTACAACATTAAGTTTAATTTATCTCAACTAAATCGCACGGTCCAGCGGTCTTCGACGTTCGGCGTCCGTGGTATTCCATAATAACCTTCAGAATTCTTTCGCAAGGAATAAATTGAAAATTTTTCTGCCCCCTCAGTTTGGTATGCTTTACCTTACCTGTACATGTTTTATTAACGCATACCTCTTCATTGACTTTACGCGATGTCTCGTTAAGTTAAGCCCTAAGGAGTTGTTTGTTACAGTTATAAAGATAAGGTAAGTATGGAGAAGGACTAGATATTGACTGGAATGAAGAATCATAGCTCTACATCTCATTAATTAACTTCAGTACATACGGAATATTAACATTAATTCAACTAACACGACCATATCCACTAAGTTCAAGTAACGAAAAATGCAATATTTTCGTATAACTATCGTCATACGCTATCAAGAGCACACCATTTATAAAACACATTACAATCTAATGAATAGTCGCATACGTCATTGCAGCCATTATTTAATGTCCGACTATTCCCGTTAATCGAATGAGGTCCGTTATTTTTATCGGACCTGTTATAACGGTATGAAAACACATGAAAATTCGTGACCAATCTGATAGTTGAGCATTAGTTTTCCGTTGCTATTATTTTTGGTTGATTTACTTACAACTTAAACATGGGAGCAGGCGCTATTACAAACGCGGCGGGAATGTTGCTGAAGGAGAAAATACTTAAGGAACTGCCAACTTATGTATGTACATTTTAAATTTCTAATTTAAACACACATATATCAAATTTAACGATAACTAAGACTTTCACGAGTAATCATTTTAATAAAACTAATATTTGCGGATGTACCGCGCATTTTTTTTAAAATTTAAACTACACACTCCCGACGTTTCGGTTACATTGAAGCAACCGTGGTCACCGGCAGACGAGATGAAAATATCTGATATTGAAATTTTATTTAAATATATGAAATGTATTTATATAAATTAATTATCATGCAAATAAAAAACAATTAAGGGTTAAAGAAACATAAATCCAAAATGCTTTAAGCGTTTTGAACGCGCATTTTTTGGCGTATGTTTCATATTACGTTAGAACCTTGTAACACCTGCACTTAAATCTATGTGGCCAAATACATGTATATTAAGTCCAACTAGTTTTCAACTTGTTCTAAATAATTAATATCTTTTTTATATAATCTTGACATACAACACTGTAATACAGAGATTAATTACAATAATTAACGTCTGTATAGTAATTTAATTTGGCGTTACTTGTGTATGAAATTTATTTTTTCGTCGATTATAATAATATATGATGAAAAAGTTGTTTAACCTGTTTGATAACATTTATAAATAATACAAAAAGTATTATTTACAGATCTGTATAAATAGTAAAGTCTATACAAGAAATGGGTTCGACCTGGAACGAACATTTGCGGCAAATGTTCGTTTTCCATTAAGTTCTCAGACTGTTTAAAAAATAATAAGAATGCTATTGATTATGTAGTGTAATGTTGTCAGTACAATCACATACAACGTTGTTATACTCATTCATGACATGTCAAGAAGCAGCGAGTATTACGAATTATAAAACACAATAATTTAATAAGGGATCAATATACATATATTTAAACCATTTGGAAGTTGCGAAATTCATGGTGAATACTATCTGTGCCGAACTGTACCAAGATGCAGTAGCAATTACACGTCTGATAATAGCTTTTTGTAGAATCGATTACCACCAATTTGCCACAGAGTATTTTCACTTAATGTCTTTGTTCTCATTCAAACAATTCCGTATATAGGCCACGAGAATGCAAAAGATGTGTTGTTTAACAATAAAATCTTAGAGAAAAATAACAGTTAGGGTATGTAGCTCACTGAAATTAGTTTTATAGTGAAGTGAAATATTTTATTAATATTTAACATTAAATATCAAGGTTAAATTCATTCATAATTTTACAAAGATTCCATTAAGTATATCACACCTGACCTTGTCTAAAATGCTATTTGTTGTTTTCATAGTTTCTGCTTACAACTGCATACATTAGTGAAATTTAAAATATTTTAGAAACCAACACTACTGACTACTGGAAATGCTGATATAATATTCAGTATCTTGGGACCGATTGATGCGGTGACTTGAGAGACAAATATATCAAATGGTACGGTAATTTTTATAGTATCTGAAGTAAATATAGATTTAAAGCATTATTTATTTATAAGTAAAATAGAGATGTAACTTCCTGTAACAGTTACATAGAGTATTTAAGATGATTATTAAGATAATTATTATTTTATTTACAGATAGTATATCATATGCAAACCATATTAGATACTTCTTCGTATGTTTCAAAATGTTTGTTATTTCTAAGTTTTATGATACCAAACAACGTTTAGTAGAAAAATAAACCAATCTGTAATTTTAAAGTAGTTTGAGCCGTTGTAATATTCTTGAAAATCGAACATATTTCGTGTATGACCAAAACTATTATGAATAAATCAGATTATATAATACTTTTCTAATAAATTTGTTTTATAACGTAACCTTCGAAATGCAAGGTACAGGTTACGCAACCATAAAAACAATGTAATTCACTGTTACTACACAGAACAACGTTTTTAAAGGCCCCAAAGTTTAGGGACTTCGGACTTTTGAGTTTCAGAAATAAACTTGCGGGTTAACGACATCGTTTTTTTGTAGACGCTCTAATTTAGTTTTAAATTCTCTTTAGTGTGGATTATGATGGGATGACGTCACAATGAAACACATCAAACTAATCCAAGTATAATTATATCAATGGTCCAATCGATAATTGACTAAAACATACTAAGAACAATTATCAGCTATGATACATCACAACAAATTTATCATAAATTATAATGATGGCTCATCTATTATTGTTTTAGTAAAATTATAGCGAAACTTATCATCAAAAGATCATATCATTCACACCGCTTAAACTATCAAAAGGCAAACACGGACGCTAATGGTTCCTAACTTTCACACCAAAAGCCTTTGTTATAACCGAAATTACAGCCTGGTACCCGAAATTAAATCCGATGTTTCATTTATTTCGTATTTATTATATTCAACATATACTGTATGAATATTTTTTGCAGATATTTCATAATTTTTACTTTAAACTATCAGTGGCAGGTCTGAATAATAAGCATTCGAGCATTTTAAACATTGCTATTACCATTCAAACCATTAAACTGGTGAAGTGATTTGAATCTGACTCCATGTAATAGATTAGCGCTACAACTGATTCATTCTTAGGGTTTTTCCAGTAATAAAAATACACAAAGAGACATTGTAACAAACTTACAGGCGTAACACAAACAGACAGCAGTTTTCGTGACTGGAGACTATCAGAACCGGTCGTAAACTAACATTAGGAGTGTCTATTACGTCATACATTTTCACCCAGAAAATGAAAATTACTGAAAATATACGCTTCCCAACTACACTGTACATAGTTAAATTAAGGCAATAAAAATATAAGGACCATTAATGGTATGGTTTTTGGAAAGATTTTGAATTGTATCGTTTATGAGTTATTTAGAAAAGAAATGACTTCAATGATATAGTCATAAGACTTATATCACAATGAGGTGTTCTAACAGAAATACTAAAGGGTATCGATGGAATCAATGTTTCTAATACAAAACCAATTTTTTGGCTGTGATAATATATTTATGGTTTAAACGTCCATCAATTATTAACAATTATTTTTAGATGAATGCTGACCCATATATACTATGTCTCAGCTCATGTTATGGTGTCTGTAACAAAGCAACATGTCAATCAAGCAACACGGATATTTTCAGATTTCAATTAGCTTTTAGCAGTCTAGTGTTAAATTACGATGCGCGGTAACGTCTCGCGTTCCATTAACTCGTGTCACAGCTCCTAGAATAGTTTAAAAATATAATTTACAAGATATATTTTTCTTCTATAGTCCCAAAATACTAGTGAAATTACTTCTCACGTCTGATGCAGTACTTTTGTTATCTCTGAAATATATTACTTTATACTTCATGTATTACTCAAAGTTGTTAGTTTTTCTTTGGTGCACTTTGGTCGTGTCTGCGGATACCACTCAGAAGCTGGTGATCAAATTAGACTCGCGTCAATGAAAATATTAATGGCATTGAGCTCTAGTTTGATATATGTAAATAATATAACCAAATGCTGTATATATAATATGCAAACGACCATATAACAAAATGAAGTTTTATAAAAACAAAAGGAAGAATCCTGTAAATAAAATTTATAATGGGCAAAATCGATCACAAGGTGTAACTAACAAAGCTCTGTAATTTTAAAGGACATACTATCGACGGGTCGGACAAGTCTGAGGTTCTATAAATGAACAAACGGAATGGATTTGTTTAGTTTCTCAACTTTAACCATTCCACGTCGACTAGAGACTTCAGGTTAATTTTATAATAAAATAGTATAATGTGCATTTATGAATAACAATGAAAGTAATCCAATGATTATGATGAATGGAATAATAGGTGACTTCATGATTTATAATCACGTTAAACAAAGTCAACTGTATTGAGAATAATGTTTTGATATTAAACGTTAGCTTTATTACTCGTTTCCATGTTACATTTACGATATGTTTTTTGACTTATTGAAAGGGATAAATAAAATAAGTAATAATAACATATTTCATGTAACGATAGGTATAATAAAAACAATTTGTTCATACATTTATATGAAATGTTGCTGTCATTTCGTACGCTACTAAGTGATTGAAAACGACATCAAAAGGCAAAGCCGTTACTTTTGAAAGCCTCTGTATAGAAACTGCTTATATTGATTGACTTTGAATGTAATTTTCAAATTGTAACATCTGTTTTTATTGACGATGTATATAAATTGTGACAAATTTAACGAATAAAAAAAGGTCATATAAATTTATCCCTTTAGTACGAAGAAAAAGTTTATAAATATTTAATATCGCGTGACATAACACACATAGTGTGGGTTATGACGTCTCAGCGGTAATTATAAAATGTGACACGATGTATAAAAAGTAAGGAACAATTCAGATACTGTTTTCAGCGACATCACAAGAGTGTACAACTGGAACGCTCTAGAACGGTATACACAAACAGGCTAGATATTTGGTGCAGTCTAACATAAATAGTGTCTCATAAAGAAAGGAGAAGATAAGAGAATGTGAAATATGTGAAATCTTGTCTAGATTTTTAAAAAGAGAAACATCTGTTAGACCAAAGAGGTTAACCAACAATAATCATTGCCATGTTCCGTTGGATAATAGACATAACATTTCTAAGATCAGGTTTGCCAATCAAGCAATCATTTCCGTCATTTCCTTCCCTCCCCCTCCTCAAGGACAGATGGCATGTGGACCTGGGAAATGTCTTTTGTTTGTTAACAACACTTAGCAGTTTTCTAACATATAACCGTTAAACCAAATCGTAAAATTTCGATGACTTATAAAACATCGCATCAATCGAGCTGATCACCTTAAACTAAACTAAAACAAATTCATTGTTACTGAACCAGTATTACTGTACAATGATCACAATCAGAACACTGCAAAGTAATCTCATATTCTTTCCCTGTTACATATTTAATATTGTCTTCCTGCAGATGCGCTAAACAGCACTTAACTGCCGAAAGTGTCATAAAATATGCACCTACTATTTCACTTAATAATATAGATGTGTAGTTCGTCGAGTAATTTTTAAATATAGCGAGTGCATAAAGTTAAAGTTGTATAAGATAATGAGACAAAACGTAACGCAATAATAACACGACATAAAATTTTTTATTTATGCATTAACTTATAATAACGACTAAAGTAACTCAAACACAAGCTGAGAATAACAATATCCGCAGACTGTAACCTCCGAAACAGGGAAACGAAACTATTGCGCGTATATGGCTGACAATTTCAAAGCAATAATTGTTACATACATCACAACCTCTTAGCATTTTTGGTTCGTTGGAAGCGAATACTTAAAATACATGCTTATAGACTTATCTACTCGTATTCAAAGTTGCTGTATCGGATATTAATTATATGAATAAATTCTATTCATTGACTAATCTTCTTAGCGACTACTTCATTCCCCGTGGCGGAGACGTATTTTAATTTAGCACGCACTGATGAAAGTCATAAAAATTGTAAGAAAATTTAATTGTAAATAAATTCGTCTATTTATCGGTACTATTTTAAAATAACCGAATCGTAGAAATCTGTAATTTAAATTATATATATATATATATATA
>DVQP01003760.1:0-10401 GCA_018231745.1 Danaus eresimus
TATATCTAGTCTATATAAAGACAGAAAACAATATTAGAATTACATACTAATAATGATTCCTTAATATTAAAATGCAAGCTATAATATTTCATCACCACTAACTTTGGGCCTTTTTAATATTAAGTATTAAAAATTAAGCAAAATACTACTTAAAGTTACAGAATACTATAGTGATGAAGTACTCGTGGGGATGACTAGAGTGAAACCCGTATTAGAGAATTTTCTATGCGGTTAGTAGGGTAATGAGTTATTAGAAAAATTCCATCAAAAACGTTAGTGTTTTAGCGGCGCGATGTAAAAATATAGCAATATTTGAACGATCATTTTAAATACTATACGTGATTGTATCATAACGCCATCGAGATAATCTGTATTTTGCTATTTCAGGTTATAATAAAATCTCTTTGTAATAAGAAGTCAGTAACCGATGTCTATGAATCCAAGTTATCCGTAAGGCGAGTTTCCATTCAATAAAGACCCGGATCGTCCGACTCGTATCCATAATGCATCCGCATCCAAAATGCAACGAATAAATCAAACGGGTGCTATTCCTTCGATTTTCCTCGGTCTGTCCCGTCCCGTTATTGTGCCCGTGCATGTATGCAAATCACACACAAACACAACCCCTCTCCCTCTCACCGATACCGGTGATGGCACATCAGAGAGGGACCAAAAACAAAAATCCGCGGTGTTAATTTACGTACAGTTGGCAATTATCATTTTCGTATTCTATTTCCCTTTCCTTCGGCTGTATTTTTTCTGCCGTCTCACTCCTGGGGGCTGCGGGAGAGGGAGGGGGTGGTTAAGATAAAACCGGCGAAGACACGCCAGATATGTAGAATTTTTTAATAAAACCGTATAAAAGCGTATCTGTGTGCGGCTAAGTGATATGGCTTGTTCTTTTTAATTTCGTTTTGCGAATGCGCCGCAGTCGGATCATCTATCATTGATGTTTTTTCTTCGTTATGAAGATTCCGCATGGGATATGAATATTGATTGTTTCGTACTAATGAAAGCTTGATTGGTGTTCGCCGTTGATGTGTTACCAACTGTTGGGAGTTTATACACTTTGTTTGAGAGTTTTTGTTTCTTGTTTACAATGCATGCTCGTTAGGATGGAAGGTATGGAATTTCAATATTCACTACCAATGTAATAAAAAGTTTTGCGACACTTTTATATTAAAATGACGGAGTGTTTTGTTTTTTTTTTTTATTTATATATTAAATTTAAATATCCGTCGTAGCAATTCGTAGATGCGCGCACGCAGCTACACACACGTAGTCAGATACGAAAGAATTCAACGAGATGCAAACCAACAATTTATAAAATGAAAATATATCTTATGATATAAAGGTGTTGATAATATAATATATAGCAAGTATATCTTAAGATGACGAATGTTTAGTATTATTTCAATATCAATTTGAAGATCATAAAGCCTCGATGCAGCTCGGCCGCGGCTAGCAGGGCGGAACATCATCTGTCGGTGACTCGGCGTTTACACCCCTTAAGGATTAGAAATACTTTACATAATAACACATACGAAATATAGATCTTATGCGTATATATACAGAGTGTAGATTCCGTTGAAGTTGATAAAATAAAAATTTTGTATAGGCCGCTGAAATTTGATATTTATTTTAATACTCCTAAGGTTTATTCTTGTTTATAGTGGTGGAGTGTTCTGGTTGCGTGGTGCGAGTCGAATTGTCTTCCGGCGTACGACGTGATTTCTTAAAGAAAGCCGAATCAATGGACATGCTGGACGTTGGCCTCCGATTGTATTAGAATTAGGCCATTTAAGTTGATCGTAGTATGTCTTGGCTAACTAGCGTTAAAATTTTAAAACTGTAGTGAGTTTTAACATTATTCTATTTTATTTAATAAGAACCATTCTTATGCATAAACATGAGCTTTTATGAATTTTGTAATTCCCTTACTTATCTATATATTTCAAAGAAACTTTTTATTTTAACATCTGTGATTTTTGTTTTCTTTATACATAGGATAACAAATACCTTTTCTTCATTACATACCCTCATTCCTCACTGTTAATTATTAACGGAAAAGTTTGTACAGTTGTTTCTTACACTTTCAGGCACTGAATGGATTCCAATTGCATTTTATAATAAGCACTGCAAATTTTTTACCATATTTTTTATAGTACCCGCAAGAACTAAAAATAATCCGTTTTGTACATAAAGTCGCGTGATATGTGAGAAGGATGGCACTGCTGACATCATATGAATTTCTTTAAACTCACATTTATCCATCTTTGAATCTAATAAGCAAGTCATCGCCAATGAAGTCGAGGAGAGAAAACTAGCTAAATTTGAACTTGTTGTATTCGCACCTCACATACTGCAGAAAATTATTAAACGTATATATTATAAAGAAACACGGCTGACTAATTAAAGAAACCATAAGACGGATAAAATGAGAGAATATATATAGTCTGCGGTTCTTTTTCTGTCAAGTCACTATAAGATATGACTGGTGGGTGGATTCCATTTTTAAAAGTGCAAAGTGCCAGTAACCCCGGGAGTTTTTAATTTCAATAGTGGGGTCGGGCTCAAGGTCGCGCACCGAGGGGACAGTTTTACGATCAGCTGCTATTTTTGCTGACATTATTTTTTGTTTTACAATATTTTTTTGTGGTAAGGTCATGTTGTGAAATTATTTCTTGTAAGTAATGTTATAGATTACAAATATATAAAGCCATTTATCATTGTACCATCATAATATAAAAACCGCTTAAATATGTTTAAAAGTTATTCAATATCTCATATGTGTTATTTAAAACTGTATTATAATTTATATAGCTAAACTCTGTTAAACCTAAATAATGTTTATAAGGGATTGATTGTTGAATCCCTACTAAATCAAGTGTTGTATTTGTTGAAATCAAACCTAAGCCGGACCAAATTTTTAAAAGTTCACAATAAGTTACAAGTGGAATGTTGGCAAATACTTTTAAAATACTATAAGAGGGTGCCGGGAAGTGGTCACGGCCATGGGGGTGGGTCATCTACCTCCCCATTTTTATCTCAATTCAAGGGCGCGTAGGGCAGGTTCGGCCGCCGGCTATTGACATTGTATTTTCAAATTTTACCTACTTTTTCTATTGTCCGCAACTTTTGAACAGGCCGGCCGTTGACCCCATATTTTTTTACATTACAGGTTTCTGTTTACTCACAAAAAAAATATATAGCATAATGTATTAAGTTGGTATAGAATCACAGTGTCTGTTATTGACAGTTATAGAAATGGTCGAAGACGGCGCCATACTGATTTACATAAAAGAAATATATAGTATTCTTATTTTATAAAAAAATTAGGTGTATTATGTTACAGTTGGAATCATTAAGCAACATAACATTATTGCAATTTTTGGCGTAGGAAATGTATTCGAAAAATTATTGACTGCAAATAAACCTAATAAGGCGGTTATGATGTCTATACAAATTTTCCATTATTAAATAATACACAGCCGCACGACAAATCAAACCTAAAGAAAAATCTTAAAAAAACGTTTGAGTGACAGGACCGCCGTTCAAAAATCGATATCGATAGTCGATATGACAGCAACAAAGAATCCGACCCATCTCTATTGACAGCACCGAAGCGTGTGCTACGTGTGAATGTTATCGATAATATCGAGATGTGTCGTCGATAACTCACTATTACTTGCACACAAATCTCGAACCGAAATGAGGTAGATTTAATCAAATGACTATTGTATTAATATGTAACTCACAAACACTGAATCTATAGTGGAGTTTGTAAAAACTCGGGGTGATTTTAAACAATATTGAACTCGGCGCCCCTTTTAGTACATTTACAGTGTGCTTTCAATTCTTTATTATAAATCACTAAATCTTTAAGAATTCTTTTTAAGAAAACCCTCATGTACGTATAAATGCATTATTACTATGGTGGTGTCTTTTAAGTGCTTTACTTTTATTTGGTTATTTTTTTTCTTTTATATCTACTTATATGTGAGATACAATAATAACTGTGGTCTAATCATTAATCACACCGCATTAAAGTAAACAGACCGCTACTAAACATTTGATACTAGATAAAAGTTCGTTGAACTATATTTTGGCGGGACGCGTGCTACAGATGTGCTAGTCACGTCCGAATCAGAAACTAGAAGAGAGTCGAATCATCGAAGATATCTCGCCCGGATTACATTACGGACACGAATTATGTAACTGTTAAAGAGAACATTTTATTTGATATAAAGATAACATTAAAAATGTAAAGGAAACCATTTCGTATATAGATGAATATTTTTGATTCGAAACGCTTCTCAATAAAATCTAACCTTCACGAATTCGAATGGGCGTGTGTATATGAAAAAAACATATAACTCCCACTGTACCGGTTGCACAATCAGATGATGTTTGTTGAATGTAAAATGGACTTTATTGTACAGTGATAAGGATCATCCTGTGTTAGTTCACCACGCCTCGACACCAGTCATTGGCAGAAATAAAAACGGCCACGTAACTCGTCACGTCTCGCTGGACAGAGAGATCGTGCGACCGGTGACAATGTGTCACCTAGCCAGTATAACACGACCCCCGCTCGGACGCTGCCCATCCGCCGACTGTGACCGAGACTTACACAATCCCTCGGACGGGGATCTTCCGAGACTGGTCGCTTAGCTCGAATACATTCGCGCGGTCCGCTTATAAAATGACAATTGAAGCTTCAATGAGCAAACATTTTACCCGCAAAAGAAAATTTCATAGATCACGCTCACAAATTGCAATATGGCTAGATGTAAATCCGCTACCGTTATACTGAATCTATTCTGGATAATCGATTCGTCACAGTTGCGTTCCGTTTACGCAGCTGTCCCACGGTCGCGGTCGGTGGGGACTATAATGGTGACGTCACCACGGCTACGACACGACACCGACATTACTACGGCACGACACCGACCACGACACCTGTCCTGTCAGTTGACACACATTGGTAATCAACCGTTAAATCGTTTTCGTCAGCTCACTGTTTCTAAACTGGAATTGCGAGATGTTGCACAAAATTAATCATTACTGTAATAAGACGCCGCGCCGTATGTTTCGGATTACAATTCTAGTTAGAAGCAAAAAAATCTGTTGCGAATCCATAAGATTTCTAATCAATGACACTTGTGTCTGGTGTATAAAATATAATTTTAACCGTTTATAACGATTAGCATCGGTTTTTCACCCTAAATTTAAGACATGGGCAATTTTAAAGGCTCGTCCTAAAATCGGTAGCGCGTAATAAGAGAAATTTTCAAAACGGGAATAATTGGCGGATTCCGAGTTAGAGGGGCAAAAATTTTGCAATACACACATGAACAGCCGGCAATTATAGAGCGAGCAAGGCGCGCCTGGTACCGCCGAATTTGCGCATACAGGCTGTTTTTTTGGCAGAATAAAAACTCCAGTACCAAAGGCCGTACTAGCTATAAATAGGCACATGAATAAAATAAGACTTTACTTATTACAGCAGTAACATAACTCTGCAATGAATGCCGGTTTTATTCATTAGTCGTTTATCATTATTTTTGTCTTTGTATTAAATGTTTGCCCACAATATGTCATTGTCAGCGCGTCCCCTTTATTGTTTTTAAAGAAACACACAGGAAGTAACTCCCACATTAAAAGTTGTCGATAAAACCTAATAAAAATCAACCTGTGCCAAACTAATATGAAAGCTTTTTCATTTGCATTTTTCGTGAGCACGTGTGTAGCTCGCGTGCCGCCGATGCATTATCCAATACATTACACAGACTAACAGGCAGACGTTGTATTAGCTACAATACTTATATACGAAATATATCTGTAATAAATAAATAATTAATATTTATCTTTCGTTCGTTATTCACATAGTACACTTCAAAAGTCATAGGAAGAGACTTAGGTTAAAAATATGTAGAGGAAAATGGCTATAGTTTCCAAAATATAAAGAAACATTTCTTAAAGTATGACATAATTGCAATTTAATAGATACTTGTGTGATAATGAATATTAATTTTTTTTATTATCTCTATATTATTTACCAAATACAATGACAACGTCCTCATACAAGTCATCTCGTGTGCCTCACCTGCGGCTTCATATTCTATGTTCTGTAAACTGTGTAATCGTTGAATACATCGCCTAATGAATCAGAGCCCCGAAACAATATGTCGTAAGTCGTAACCCTCATTAATACTTGTGTGATCAATACTCACCAACGTGGTTACCGTTTTAAAATTATCAACGTATTTTAAATTTCATATGAACCCAAACTTAGAATTTATAATTTTATATCTATTTCATAATCATTGTTTTATTTCTTAATAGGTTTGTGAATACGAAGAACAGAGTTTTCATGTAATGTCAAAGAAAAAATCATTCAAAACTTAAAACTGCACTTAAATATAACGTATATATAATATATGAAGGTATATATGAATAATTATTTTTACCTTAACCGTCATATAGTGTGTATGTTTCACAATATTACCCTTGAAATACAATGGAATACTCCAACAATGAATGTGTTTGTTCAAATTTATGTCTTTATGACTAATGCAGACCATTAAACAATAACATTCAGGTAGATCTCTGACCAATTGGCTTAAGCTTGTCGGCGTTGCCATATATATAAAAAAGTATGAACGTGTTAAACATTTAACAAATATTGTTACTACGATAAAATAGGTATATATTAAATAAGTGTATTAAAAATATCATAATTAAATAAGAATTTAATCTCGGTTTAATTTAAGGTATGCATATATTTTGTGTTTTGTAATAATTAAAAGACAGTTGAACGCATAAGGCCCGTTATACACATTCCTGTCGTTTTTCAAACACAGCCAATTTGGTCAGCCAACATGGCAACGCCTAACAATTAATCTTTATTACTTACATTAGCCGTAAACTATATTTGCGACCGCGACAGTACAAACAGCCCACCGATGTTTATGAACTTAACGGCCGGACTATTAATATTAACTTTATATGAATGTATTATAACGTGGGGTGTGAATGACGTTTTATTGGACTTTATATTGTTTTAAATGCATTAAGTTCCTACTAAAAAATATATAATAAATTGAATGTTGAAATATTTTATATAATTAGACTTTCTAAATATATTGTTATACTTTAATTACAGCAATAGAAACTAACTAATGTATAACGTACGTTCGTCTGGTTTTAAAACAATTGGCTTTTAAAATAAAGGATATTTAGAGGATCCTATACATAAAACCTTTCATACAGGTAAAAAAAAACTTTTCACTCAAAAAGCTTGCACCGCTTTGTTTAAGACATTCAACTTGAAATACACAAAAGACATCGGCTTTAAAGACGAAATTATTAAAAGTTTATTTACAGAATACCGGTATTAGATTTTTTCATATGTTTCATAAATTCCATAAGAAACAACAAAGCCCAAAATATAAATCCACTTTTAACGTCCTATATAACATAGCCCGATCTAGATAAGCGTGTTAAAGGCACGATATATTTTCATTTACCTAATTTCCACATGCGTAATCGTCTGTAAGGTCGCTCTAATATCGCGTGTTAACAAACACATGACCTCAAGACAGCACAAGAAAATCACCTACTGAAAATGCTAATGTACGATCCTTATCACGGCCTTAACGTGAGCCGGACCACGCATACGAAAATGTAACCCTAAAACTATCTGATAACGCACAAACCTATATATGTTGAGCTTTAATATGCAAATCGTTATAGTTCATTGGAGACCAGGCTAATCTGGCCACACTACATGCGATCAGCTAAAATATGTGGAGTGACGTCACATTTATGTCAGTCAATCCATTACCGCCTTATCTCAACTTCCGAATTCGTGTTGTTGTATGTGCACCACTTTATAGTTCCGAGGCATGACACAGCAGGATTTGAAAAAAAAATTGTCTATGACCAATTCGCTAGGAATATGTGTTTGAAGTGAACCATTGTTTTGTTTATCGGTTCCGAGAAAAAAGATGTGTGGTAAAATCCCAGGTACAGAACGTTCATTGTTTTTAATATACTCGTCATGACAATGACGTGGTATGTATCCTAATGTTTATTATTTTATGACAGCATATTCTTTTAACTTTCTAATTCTGGTAACACGTATAGACACGCTTAGAAAAAATTAAGAGAATGGGAGGAATAGATTATGAAATACACAGTTCTTCATACTAAATGTGAATTGAATAAAACAAACAACACGTGTTTAATTATCGTTAAGGTTAAGCCAGTTTTTTAATGAAAAACAAACAGCGAAAAGGAGATGGCGAAGAAAAAATAAAAAGCCACGTGCGAGTTACATGAGGGTATCGTGTGAACGAGGTATAAACGAGTTGTGTTGTGTGAAATTCGCTTTAGATTCACTTCATAATATTCGTATTTAAATGTAAAAAGTTAATACCGGCTCCTTTATTTAAGTTGTAATAACTTGTGGAAGAAGTTTATTTGCTAATTTATCGAGTAATGAGTTACAGCTTTGAATTTTAGCATCATTTCCGACTTTGTACCTTGCATTTACGTTTTCACAATTTAAATATTTCAGACGTATAATAAATATAGAATATTAAAAATATATTTATATTACTATGATAAATAACAGCCTACATTTTAATATAACGCATCCAAATTGCTCACATCTATGTAAGCACGGACATGTATGCACAATGAAATATAATTCACAAGTACCTACTAAGCTCGCAAAACTGCAGGGAAACCATTGAAAATTTCGGCGCTTATCAGACTGAATTTAACTTTTATTTTGAGCCCGGGGCGATCCGCACGAAGCGGCCACAGAGCTTGCAATTATTAGATAATGTTAATTTTTTAGTACAGCATTTCAATATTTCGAACTAAAACAAAAGTCTGAGAGAATATTATAGGTACAATATTATATTTTGTGATATATAATATTTTTCTATATCAATAATATTACACTAATTTAAAATACATGAAAACAAATAAAAATATATTAAATAATAAAATAAAACATGATACAAAATCTAAACTGTGTATAGCCAATAAATAAATAAACAAAATATTATTACTTCTGGCATAAACTGAAAAAAAGAAAAAATATTGGTCAGATCTAACCAGTTCAAAATTCAAATCCCAGTGCACGCGAGCTAATATTTACGGCTCGTATTTCGGCCGTATGTTCTCACACGTCGCCGATACACATCTGATTCATTACCGCGCACGCCGATCTATATTGTCTATACGTCGGCATAGACACGATGCCCCGCGTCAGCCTGGAGGTGGATTCATGATATACGAACTCCTTAGCCGGTTACCGTTGCTTAATCACGTTTGCAACTAAATAATAGCACTGTAGATTATCTTTAAATTTAATGTTAAAGTAAATTCTTAAGGAAACATCACAATTTGCAAGTTTTCAACATATTTAAACGAATGTTTTTTTCCAATAAAAGTTTTTCTAATAAAAACTCCCCTGCTATATGACAAAAATAGAACTGTTCGGATGTATGACAAGTATTCATATTCATCGAGTCATAGTACAGGGGAAGTTCGAACCTAATCTAAGTGCCAAGCTCGTACAAGTTGGCAGACAAGTGCCGACGTGGCCTTTTTTTAGTTTTCAGCCTTCGGTGAGCTGCAACCAACCAGTGATATGAAACTAACATGCATGGGAGAACCCACAGAGCAATGAAACGATATAATATTTTAACGTTAACTGGCATTTGGTAGGAACGCTCCATAAATCACAACGGTGAAGTAAATTTGCAGATGTTTATAAAGTATTGTATTTTATAATAGCACATATCTTTGAGCTTATTGTAACTACTTTATCTTTTAACAATTCATTCCTTGAACTGATCTACGTATTGGGAAAACAGCACGTTATATACTCATAGCCATGACTCACTTACTACTAACTAATCACATACAGTTCACTGACTAATTAACTCGCACTTATTGCATATATTTAAAGCAATACTGATGATTTTATTATTAATATTAATTGATACATTAGAGTAGTGTAAGTGTCTGTGTTATAATTACTCTGTATATCTGTAAGACAGGGCGGCGCGAGCCTGTGAACCCAAAACATTCATTTTTCCCGGTACCGCGCTCGCCACCTCACTACAATATAATAGAAAGGTAGAGAAAGAGGAAAGGAACAAAAAAACAAATGCCCGTATAATAAACATTAAACACACAACACACAAAAGATCTTTAATTGAAGACATACAAAGACACATATTATTATATAAAATGACACACACACACACAAATAATTCATATATAAGTCCCCACGTCTTTGACACAGCGTTCGCCTTGGCTACAGAATGTCATATCGCTCATCAATAATTAATTAATAAGTAATCATTACTGACATGA
>DVQP01003761.1:0-10399 GCA_018231745.1 Danaus eresimus
ATTTATTTTGTGACACATATAGTGTATTATCTCATCGTTATTTACAGATGACGAACTCAGTTGATTTAGGGGTCTCTTAAAATATATAAAAACAGATTCTTTTAGAATTAAAACTACTTTCGTGGTCTTAGCTTAAAATCTAATTAGTTTTAATGCATTCTTTAATAGATATGGAGTATTCTTTATCCAATAGGACCTACATATGTACGCCGGCTATTTCATTAAAGGTCCTGTTTAAAAAAAAAATTAAAACAAAGACATTGAATTTCTATACTTTATAGATAAATTTTCAACGGAACCATATAAGTTCAAACATATCACGCTTTACAAATCCCATATTCATCACCTATATAATAGTATAAGCTCAGTGTTGTTTTGTGTGTTATAGACGCAAGTTACACACGGTAACAATATTATCGGTAAGTTTATTTTATCTCACAACATCGGAAACATTTTGGTTGTGTAATATTAATAATTGTTACTTAAACTAACATTTACATTACGAATTACAGATTGTACTAATAAATCTGGAAAATTATCATTATTTAAATGAAATTTCATTCAGATTATTTTTCCAAGATCTTTAAACTGTTAAACTTGTATATGAAAGTAAAGAATTCGTTTTCGAAAGATTTAATGTAGAAAAAGTATTATGAAAACATTTAGTAGAGAACTTTAAACGGTTATAATATTGCTTTCAGGTGTGATGTATTGGTTTTTTCTCGGGTTGCTGCTGCTGGGGTGCGTAAACGCGAATAATGATGCCGAATATGTAAATGTTAAATCTGTCAAGGGTGGTCATCGGGGCTTTCATTACAACCCAACAGCCAACTACCCCAAGTGAGTAAGGTTTACTAACTGGCTAATTCTTTTTCCAGACGGACACTAATTATATCAGCCCACGGTCGTCTTGTTTGATTTACTTAAATGACTGTTCCTTTTTATAAAGAAATCATAAACATGTTTAGTTTCTTACTCAGATTTCCGTATTTTTTTGTTTCACAGCTTCTACAATGGCAGCAGGGGTCAGTACGGCGGATACGACATGCGTTACAACATGACACTTGGTTATGGGTCCCTTAACACAACTGCCATACACCGAGTTGACTATGAAGTCGGTGTTTGTTACATCGAAGTACCGTCAGTATCTTTATCTAACATCCAAAATTACTATCGCCAAATAATCTTTTAATTTCAATACAAATAATCAGATATGCAATGGTGTATTTATTTTTAGAACTGCCACCTTAGTGAGAAATCCAGCTCAAGTTCCCATGGGCAATGGCGTAAGTTCAAGATCGTGTTTTACTATTATGGGTTTATATTGTTTAATAATTAACTTTTACATTTTCAGTCACGACCTGACCTCAGCCGTATTAGAAGCTGTTGTAAAGGCTACATACGAAACATCCACAACTCTCAAATTTGTGACCCAATATGCTCCAAGGAATGCGTCAATGCGCTTTGTACTGCACCCGAGACATGCTCGTGTTTCCCTGATCATGTGAAGAATTTGGCTGGGTTTTGCATACCCATTTGCCCTATAGGATGTCAGAATGGACATTGCAGTGGCGGCGAGTGCTTGTGCAAGCCCGGCTTTAAATTGGACTCTGAAAGCAAATATTGCATTCCAACATGCAGGGAAAACTGTGGAGGTATAGGTAAGTAAAATGACTCTAAATAAATTTTAACTGATATTCAATTTTTCAAATCGTCAATTACATTTTGAACACAGGTAATTGTACCAACCTGAATGTTTGTGAATGCAAGTCCGGCTACCAATCTACTCCTGAGGGTAATTGCAGGCCTGTTTGTAGTAAATGTAATGGCGATTGTGTCGCGCCCAATGATTGTCGATGCCAGCCCGGGTATGCATTAGATCAACAAGGTCAATGTATTCCACAATGTTCTCAGTAAGTTTCTCATTATATTAAACTCAACTGGATCTCTCAGAAAGGGATAAAGTTATCATAATATCAAATTTTATATAAATGTTCGTCGAGTAACCAAGAGAACGAATTACAATACCTTAAATTTAAAATGTTACTTCAAATCATGAGTCCGTATTCTTAAATTTTAAATTTTAATTATAATCGTGAAAAAAATACATTTTTAGTGGATGATCGATGAGTTCGTCCTTATATATAGTATTATTAATAAAAATAAAATTTAAATGATTATAGTAAAAACATGTACATATATACAAAAAAATCTCAATTACTATGTACCAGTATGTATTTGATCCAAAACAAATAATATTAATAACAACACAAAAAAACTAAACTTTGAAATAATATTTATATAACGAATGTGTTTGAAGCATACGTAACGAAAGAATAGGCTTACTATATACGGACTACATGATCTAAAAAATAATAATAATACGCCCTAACGGTGCTGAGGAGGATGTTGAAGATACACGCTTTACTTTTCACGTTTATAACACAATGCATGTTTAACACCCGCTCCACCCCCGACCCTCTTAGCTGCCATACCGCCGCTCCGATTCCACGTCCCTGCTGAAGACTCAGTACCTTGAGTTGTCTATATTGCTATTTTCTTTAATTAAACAATAGAAATAGCAGTGACATTCCGAAAACTATGAATGTAGATTCTCGATTCGTTTTTTACTTTGATATCATTTAAACTATAATATTATTACAGGGGATGTGGACCTAACAGCCGATGCATTAGTCCGAATGTTTGCGACCAGAGTGGTGCTTTTCAACCACACCAACCCGGAAACCTATATCCATTGTATCCTGGACAACAGATTAATAAAACAGGCCCTGCAAACAACACATATCCAAGTCAAATATATACACAAAATAGTACCGGTTTTCAAGAAAGAGGAGATCAGCTTTTCACTGACAATCAAATCTACAACGGCAGTATTCATTCAGGTCAAGATGGCATACAAAAACCTTCAGACTATCAACCAGGACAACAGGGATACCCAGGGATGTCTAAATATCCAAATCCAAATGGGCAAAACAGATACCCCAATCAACCAGGTTCCACTGAAAAACCTGAATATCGACCCATACCTCAACGTCCAGGTCAATTTGGCTATCAACCAGGGCAGCAAAGATACCCTGGACAATCTGTATATCCTGGACAATCTGAATATCCTGGACAATCCGGATATCCAGAACAGTCTGGATATCCCGGCTTGTACCCGGGACAACCCGGATATCCCGGACAGTACCCAGGACGACCTGGATATCCCGGACAGTACCCAGGACAACCTGGATATCCCGGACAGAACCCAGGACAACCTGGATATCCCGGACAGAACCCAGGACAACCTGGATATCCTGGACAATATGAAAATCCACGACAATATGAATTTCCAAGGCAACCTGAACCTTTCTTATACCCTGATCAACCAGGATACCGCCCTGGCTATCCGGGACCAT
The DNA here is from genome assembly GCA_018231745.1 of Danaus eresimus. Lineage (NCBI taxonomy): Eukaryota > Metazoa > Arthropoda > Insecta > Lepidoptera > Nymphalidae > Danaus > Danaus eresimus. Next base: position 3,420 of record DVQP01003761.1, read on the forward strand.
CTAGACCTGGGCCTCATGAAAACCCTAGGCACTCTGAATATCCTGACCTACCTGGTTACAGGTTACCTTCTGGATATCCTAATAACCAAAATCAAACCTCGTACCCCATAAACCAAGGAAATCAAAATAGTTCTACTCAACCTCAATACCAAGGCCAACCAGATCACAATACACCATCTGGAATAAATGGACAATCTTTATACCCTAGCTACCCTCCAAGTAACGGTTTATCGGGATATGGTCAGCAGACGAACGCCGACAATGATCAATGTGACCAGCTTTGTATTAATGGTGTTTGTAGTCAAGGAATTTGTCGTTGCAAGCCCGGATATATTATGGACTTGAATGATGTAACACAGTCCAGGTAATGTGCAGTTTTATGCTAATGTACATTTATGATAGAAATAAGTCGTACTCAAAAAAAAGGCTAATACTTTTTTCCACTCTTTGTCTCACACAAAAGTATTTTTTTAACTGAATCGAATTCAATCGAAAATTCTTATAGCTTTTTCAGAATAAATTTGATGGAACAATTAATTTTGTCAGAATTTGTGGGAATATATTTGAACAATGAACGATTTTAGAACGATAAAAAGATAGACAACGTTTTAAACAAACTTTTTACTAATATATGTGTAATCTCAATATTATTTTGCTATGGTGTACCATTACAAATATTCTATTGAGGAAGAACCACCCAAAAAAACTTTAAATTATTTTTGGATTTTTTTTTGGTTTTGCTGATAGCACTGATTGAATCAAATCACAAATTTAGCTTACTCTACTATTTTAGAACGATCACTTTTCTATTTAACATTTTATAATGGAATTATTAAACATACTGATTGTCTTGACGTTATCCAGATGTCTGCCAAACTGTCCTGGTGGATGCCCTAACGGGGTATGCTCAGCGCCGCACTTCTGTATCTGCAACCCAGGATATTACAAGGACACTAGTGTCAAAGGACGACAAAACTGCGTCAAAAGAATCCGCCGTACTATCTACGAACAATTGGACTAAACGAAGATCCTTGTGACTGATATATCTCAAAAATACTGAGCAATAAAACATTACTAATACGTCTTATTGATTATTATTAACTTTCATTTATATTTAATATTTATGACGATTGCAAATAAGACGACGATTAGTACCAAAAGATAATATCTACTGAATGTTAAAAGTATAAAACAAATTTTTAATCATGTGTATAATGAAGTTTTAACTATAATTAAAAAAAATTAATAACATCCAGTATGACTTTCTTCTAAACCTAATAAAATATTAAGGGTAAAAATACGATAACAACTTATTCACACTATTCATATAATATAAATACCACACACACAATACATACACCATGGTAACAATTTAAAACAACTATTATATACATATTTTTATATTTTGGCAAGATATAGGATTAGAGATCATTTATTTCCCATTAAGAACAAAGTTCACTTTAACTAGTAACATAAAAATACACATTTATAAAGTTAATGGTGACATTATTTATGTAGACTTTCAAATATAATTATAAAGTTTGACAGTATGTTTTTAATATAGCCTTAAATTTCAAAAAAGATTTTTCATTAAATATTTCTTTCGCTAGATTATTGTACATTAGCGCTCCCTCAAACTGTGTAGTTTTGTTACCATGATGCTCAGCTCTAGACTTAGGTAATTGTAATATATGTATATTTCGTGTATAGTATTTTTGTGATTTAGTCTTAAAAGTAGTTTGTGTGTGCAGATCCTGAGAGTATTTCTCTTATAAGTAGGCATGTTTTGTATTTATATGATTGTGCAAGGGTTAATGCATCAGTTTTCTTGTAAAGTTTTTCATCAGTTGTTATCTGTCTGTCTATTGTCATCTTGTAACAGAGGCTTCCGGAAGCTTTCTTATCTAGTCAATCAATTTGTTTTCTTTGGGTATAGCATCCATCTTACTTAATGTTACAATTTCTTATATAATTCATTCATTGTTTTACAATCATTCATTTCTCTAGTAATATTTATGTAACATAATTTATAAGATTTTGTCACATAAAAAAACAAGGCACAAAGTAACCTTCACTTTACGATGTTTCCAATAATTCTTTATGATGTCTTTAAAAGTAATTTATAACAATGTTGCTAGTTGAAAACGAAATCAAAATACAATGTTTATGATCTAAATATCTTCTGAGATCAGTTCAGGTTCGGATTTTAAGGGATTTGAACTGACTTTGTTGAATAAAACACTTCCATGTAATGTCTTGTCATCTGGAATAAACGTAAAACTTTTATCATCTGTATAAACAAGAGTGAGACGGAAAAGTAGTATGAATACCTTCAACAACGTAACTGCTGCCCTTACAATATTGTAATATGGCTCGTCGATTACAGATAAGTATGCTGGATACTATTAAAACTATTATTATTAACGGAATTGCAAAATAGGCCCAGTATGGTATCCTGAAATAAATAAAAATCTACTAATTCATTGCGTTTTTATGATCTAGGTATATAAAAAATATGTATATTTAATACTTATTATCTATATAACAAACATATAAATATCATATATAAATATTATATTCTAATAAAATAAGTCAATTAGTAAAACTAAATAAGGTCTAAATGTGACTCACTTGTAAATTCCTTGGCTTCCATGTAAAGTATCCGAATCAAAAGACGAACTTGATTTTTCTTCTAAAATATTATCAGTTGTCATGCCGTCACTTCTCACGTTGTCAGTAATTGTGCTGATGTTTGTATTTTCCATCGTATCGTACAAGCCGTCAGATGTAGAAACATAATAATTATCGCTCAAAACACAAGCAGTATGACGGCATATATTTTGACCTTCGAAACAAAAATCGATGCAATCACATATTTGTCCGTCCTCTGTCACGTTTACAGCTTTAAATGGACTATCACAGGCACAATTATTTGGTTCTATACAAGTTCCATTACATCCTGCACATTCAGGGATGCATAGACCATTCGAGTAGTTTATATCATTGTCAATATTTAACTTGTATCCAGGAAAACATTCACAAACATCAGGTTCTATACATGTTCCATTTCCACATGGGCTATTGCATTTTGGTTCACAAATACCGTGCTCAGTATTTTGCCAGCCATCATTGCATTCACATTCTTCTGGATTAACACATGTGCCATTTGGACACCCTGAAGAGCAATAAGGTATACATGAGTCATTCTCAGCCTTTGTGTAGTTAGATAAACACTCGCATGTATTCGGTGCAACACAAATACTATTTATACAATTGTTATCACAAATAGGAAGGCATTCTTCGTGAGTCTCGTCTCTATACCATCCATTTTCACAGCTACAATTTCCTGGTTGCACACACTGACCGTGTGGGCAGCCTTGAGAACAATGGGGTAAACATGTCCCATTAGCAGACACAATATAACCAGCATAACATAAGCAAACATTTGGGCTGGCACAAATGCCTCCCCCACATCCAAATTCACAATGTGGCAAACAGACGTTCAGATCATCATTCTTGGCCCATCCTTTGTTACAAACACAATTTTCTGGGCTAACACAAATTCCATTTGCACATCCTTGGGAACAATGAGGAACGCATGTTAAGTTTTCAGCCTTAATGTAATTTGGACTACATACACAACTATTTGGGGCTACACATGTGCCACCACCGCAGTCGAAGTCACAATACGGTTTACATATTTCCTCATCTTTATACCAACCATCATTGCAAGTGCAATTTTCAGGGCTTGTACAAATACCATTTAAACATCCTTTAGAACAGTAGGGGTGGCAAACATTGTTTTCAGTTTCTCTATATCCTAAATAACATTCACATTTATCCGGTGCAATGCATGTGGCATTAACACAAGGCTCATTGCAGATTGGTTGGCATGTATTATCCTTTAATTGATATCCAAAATTACAGTCACAAGTGTCCGGTCCAATACAACTTCCATGTTCACATCCATTAGTACAAACTGGAACGCACTTGTTTTTGATTTTTGGATGAAGCTCATATCCTGGGTTACACATGCATGTCTCTGGCTCAGCGCAATATCCATTTTCACAAATTGAGCTACATACCGGTTTGCAATGAAGTTCTCCTCTGTAATTAAAGCTATTCAATGTTATAAAACAATCATAAAATATTTTAATGAAGATAATTATATAAATGTAAATTGATAAAAATTTGAAAACTATATTAAATAATATTATACATATGTAATTACAAAAGGTATCTCATAAATAATATCTATTTCGAATGTAACGTTAGTTGAAAATCGGTTAAATGAACCTGGTTACTTCTGCGATAAAACCTCAATATTCCCATCGCTTGTCCTGAATGTGTCCTTGAAATTGATAGTTCGACTTTCTGGGATGATCTCAAAGTACGCTTATGATTACAAAAGACATACAACAAAATTTCTATGAGTAGACTCAACTAAACCTCTCTTTTATGTCTGACGAGGGGCTGTATACATTTCTTTACTCAACTTTTCCCTTGAATCTCGGTTAATTCTAGTGGCATTATTCAATAACGTTGATAAATCTTACCAAATGATTTTAAATAGCGCATAATATCTTTAAAAATCCAAGGTAGTCTGAGCTAGTTAGTTTGCGGGTTCTTCTTCCAGAATTTTTTCTACTGTTTTCCTTATAACTTCTATACAACATCCATGCGACAAGCGTCAAGTCTCTACTATCAGAAATGCTTATTAATCCAATTCTCTGTTGATTACTTATTAAACATCTCTTCTTACTGTTTTTGTCATATTTTTTATTCTAATAATGTCTTTACAATACTCGGATTTTATATTAATCTCACTCCAAATTATTTATTATAAAAATGTACTAGGTCATCAAACAAAGAGAAAATGTTTGAAAGGAAGCACAACAATCGTACGCTCCATCGAATTTGAGACTTGTCTTAACAAGTTACGACATGTCTAAATTGGGGCTTAGGGTGCTCACATACGAAACCCGACATTGCTTATGACACACCCTCTGTAAATTCTAAATGACTCCTCGGCATTGAAACTATCAAAGATAATACTCCTAACAGCGACGGTGAAATTGAAAAAAACTAACTTATAGTAAACTTGTGAAATTGTTTACAGTTCACTGAACTGAAGAATATGATGTCTTAACATAATTTTCAATTACACCATAAACGTACTTACTCTCTAGGAGTTTCCAGATTATCTTCAATATAACCGGAGCAGCAGACATCTTTAGATCCCATGAAAGTTTTCTGTTATTTTCAAATAAAAAATACTTAATAGATATATATATGACATAGATAATGTACCCGAGTACATATCAACAAAAAACTTATCTTAACTTAAGTACAAACTTATAAAAAAAAAACTATAGTAACTCTAAAAAAAACTGCTTTACAGCTATCATACTTAATTCTGATGGTAATTATTTTATTAATGAAGTTTAAAGCTTATGAAATGTGACATTATCACTGTTGACGTTAACTTACGATTATCTTTTGTTTAAAATAAATTGATTAAAATATATTGTACCAGAACGAATCTCTCTTCATAATATTTGTTAATTCTTGTCTTCGTGCATCTAAAAAAACAATTGCCTCTGTAAGTTTCTCTGGCAGTCCGTACGTACGTCTCTGGAACCCATCGCTGAAAACTATTTTTTTTTTGTATTAATATTCTTATTTTGTATTTATATTGTTTTTCAAAAATAAAAACAATATGAATACAAAACATCACAAGTGTAGAGAACAAGAAGTAACATCAGGTATAATGTTTGTTGTGGTGTTTTGAATATTTTTTTCTTTATTCACTTTTTCACGTCTCATATAAAGTTATGCACTTAAACACATTTCATTTACAATTTCATGATTAATCTTTCTTCAGAATAAATAAGAAACAATCAATCCTTAGCGCCCAAACAATTACTAAGATCCTTACTTAATGAAGTCTTTGTTTAATATTGGACATATAAAATATAATGAATAGATTAATTATTTATGAATACTTACATGAAACTTTTCTTACACACATTACATGTAGACATTTGTAATGAACATGAGAAAAATAATAAAAAGAAGAATATTGTTTTTGACTGAACGGTCATTTTCACTCGAGGTCTAAATCGTTTGTCACACAGCTATTAATAAAATAAATTTTATACACGGTTTATCATATTTTCAAAGGACTCGTCATCACTACGGTGTCCATGTTGTAATTAAGTCTTTTCGTTAAAAATATTAATGTTACATAATTTATTTTCAATGAGAAATATAGCTTTTTTGTATTTTCATAGATAAAAAGACTACTATAGACCCCACACTAAATGATACTTTCAGAATTTCTTTACTTAATAGATTTTGTTATATTTCTCTCATTTTTCATTTACACTTTGATTGTATATTATAAAATATACATTTATAGAAGGCATCTGTGTTTTAAATAGCCAAAAAATGTTCAATTAAAAGTTTATATGGTTTTTAATAAGTAAATAAATTTTTAAAATAAATAATATATAAAGTCTCGCGTATTTTATATCAACTTCAATTATATTATTTCATTTGATTTACTCATATCCGTGATGATAATTTTGTTTGTCGCTGTCATTCACAACTATCTTAAATTCTATGATCTCATAAATTGCAAAATATTTAAGACGATCCGCAACATATACTGACATATTTTTTAAAGTCATCATAATCATCATCATCAGCCTATAGGAGCCTCAGCAGTGGCTGAGCAAAGGCGTCTGGAGTTTAGAGCCTTTAGGCGGGTTGGCGATTTCAACCTTATAAATTGAAATAATAAGTCTAGGTTTCCTCACGATGTTTTTCTTCACTGTCTGGCAGTGGTGTCTAAATACTCTTAGAAAGTACATACGACTCAGTAAAAAATCACATTGGTACTTGCCGGGTTTTGGTATAGTAATTTACTTATTAATTATTAGAAAACTAACACAATCGTTCTATAAGTGAAATCTTTA
>DVQP01003762.1:0-10392 GCA_018231745.1 Danaus eresimus
ATGAATATGATGTGTGTTACTTTAAATAAACAGTCCTTATTATTTTAAAACTCATTAATAAAATCTTATAATAAACAGTTTATTAGACGTTTGTGAGTCTACTTTATTGTAAAATTTATAGACAACAAAGTAGGCATATACTTTTCATCCTAGAATCCAAAACTCGTCAATTTCAATTTACATTGACTTATGACATTGACATTCACTATAATATTTTTCTTTAATATCCAGATTTGTAAATATATGAATTTGTTATTTATCACCAAAAAATATATTAATTAAGTAGTATTGCTAGATCTTAACATAATGACAAATGGTATATTTGTAGTAATTAAGTAGTTGTTGAAAACATTGTAATATATTAACCTGTATTTTATGAAATGAAAGGTTTGCTATGTATTTTTTACATGTTCAGTTAAAAATATTAAAACAATGTTTTAAAAGGCCTTATATTAAGATTAAACAAAGGCTTATATTTAATGTGTAATAAAATGCAGTGTGTTCGATGTAATGCGTTATTTTCAAGCTAGATGTCAGCTTAGAGTAAACTGATTTCTATGTGAAAGCAGAAGAAAATCTCTTAAGACTAAGACTGGAATGTTTTTTAGATAATCAGTTACAACATTTCGCAAGACATCTATTGAAAAGCATAACAAAAATTCTTTTCCTGAAACTTCAAAGACATTTGCAACTAATACATATAAAGAATTACCTAACACATGCCACTTTGTAGAAGTAAATTTCATACATTGCCTCAAACTTAACACTAGAACACATGTGGATCTGAATAATGGCAGAGCAACAATATCATGTGATTACTGAAAATTTTACCATACCTGAGACATAACATAAACAATAAAATAAGAAAAATGAAACATTATTTGTATTGACACATTAAAAAATATCCTCGAACAACAGCCTGGAATAATGTTAAAAAAAATCTAATTTAAACAATAATATTACCAAATTATATCTTTGATTCAATTGAAATTTTAGTGAGCTAATTTTTTATTTCAATTTGAATGGTTACTTCATAATTGCAATATGGTATCTTAATGAAATTGAGTTATATATAAGTCTATTATGTAAAAGGCCGTTTTACATAGATGGTGACAGAACTTTGATAATTTTAAGGCATTGTTTTTACTGAGAGTTAATTATAAGTGAATGCAAAAAAATCATTTTAGCCAAATTAGTGTAGGAATATTATAACAGTTTATAATGAAATGGATTTATGTATGTATGTAAGGTTCATTATATTTTATACGTGGCTCGAAATTATTAACTTTTATTTTATAACTGTTCATTGTTTTATACTTTTTAAAATAACAAGTCATTTTGTAGTATTATTGAAGTAAATAAAATTTTAAATTTTGCGCGCCAATCTTATGCATAAGTCGACCATTAAGTTCGATTCCTTTTTTTTTAGTTGTCCTTAAAAACAAGTCAAGATCGCGAACCATGTTTTGGAATCATTAGTCTCTATGTTCTTGACGACCTATATTTTTATTATATAATTTTTGATATGTCTATTGTGTCGTAAATATAATCTGAATGTCATAAATTCAATCATTATGTTAAGTATCTTTTCTTTTATAACGCTGAAATTTTAGATATAAAGAAATTATGTTAATTACGTTGAGCATTTTCTAGATTTTTTAATACTGTGTTAGCTATTATTGTGAACATTTTTACTAATCTAGGGGTTTAAATTTAAAAAATAACGTAACTACTAACTAGTGCTTAACTTAATTTCTGATAACACAATAACTAGGATTTTTTTGAATAGCAACACTGTTAAAATATTTTCACAATGGCAGCCCATGCCTTGATAAATGTCAGAAAAATATCTAAGCTTGTGGCTTGATAGCGTTTGTTCCATTATTTTGAATAAAATTCTAATCAAATCAAAGTAATTGAGTCAATTGCTTGGATTAAGTGGAATTTATTATTTGGCATTAACTCTTAACTAAGTGTTTGTGCTGTGTGAAAAATGTTGGAATGTGTGATGTTTGTATGAAATTTGACATGTACTTATGTTTGAAGATTCCTAAATAGACCTTTGATGTCGGGGCCGAGTGTAAAAATAACATTGGATTGTCGCAAACAGACGGGTGGTTGAGTCTAATCCGACCTGCTTCCTTCTAGCAATGGCTCGGAAGATAATATTGTATATATCTCTAGTGCTACTGGGTAAGCAATGCATCACGATCACGACTTGAGAACCGTTTATTCAATTTACATCTAAATCAGCTTATATTGCATGCAATTTTGATGACATTCCATTTACTCGGTGACAAACAGATTTATTGTCTCTGTATGTGTAGATGTTTTTGTTTGTATATACAGTTGTCTTTTGTTTTACTGCTGACTTTTTTTTTAAATGCTTAATATGCATGGTCTACAATTTATATATAATTTTTGGAATCGCTATTTTTTGTAAATATATTATTGTTGTAGTGACATAAAAATAATAATAATTCAGCATATATATTATTCAATAGTTATTATTTTCAACAAAACATAGTTCTCTTGTTATAATAATAATTTTATTTTGATTAAAATGATATAGATAATAGATTAATAATAGATAGCAATAGATTTGAAAATAAGATTCTAACCCCTTAAATTTTTAATAAAAGAATTTAAACTTTTAAAATTATATTTGTAGTTGATAATATAAAAATTTCAATTAACCATTAAAAATGTAAATATATGTTAGTGTCTGATTAATTTAATGGACAGAACAAAAGTATGAAATTTTACATATAGTATATGTCTTCAACATTAAACAATTCTCCAATGAGCTTAAGTTCAAATATTTCTATTGGTAAACTTTAATTATATGCATTTTTTAAAATAACAACTAATAAACCATCATTAAATTAAATTTATAGTTTGTATATAATTATATGTCAATTCAATAGTAACAATTGTATTTGTTAGATGATGTTTACTAAAATATAAACAGAATTGACATAATCTGATCGAGAGACTTAGAACATAATCTGTGATCTCAACAAAATACAGGTGTATGTACAGACGTAAAATGGTTGCATTCAACCTAACATTGTATACTTGTAAATTCTTGAAGTACACACTAGGTTACTATATCTAACTTTTTGGACACAGTCAAGTTTTAGACATCCTACTGTTGGTAGGGAAAGCTATTTTAATGTACCATTATATGGTTAAATTGGTCGGATTTAATTTTTGTTTAATTCTATGGCCATACAAATCTTTTTGGTTGTGTCGCTTCTATTATCCCCTGTAGTATGTAGCATGTCTTACTAATACAAGTGTTATATTGTAACACTGTGGTAGATGATTGTTTAGAGGTCAACTTAATTGGTTGTTGAGTTAGAAATGGCTTGTAGGTTTACAGCTAAAGGTTACTTAAGCAACAGTAAATTTTTACCAACATTTCATGTTAACCAAGCTTGAAAAAATATTGGTTGCCTTTTATTATATATGCTTATATACCAATATACTTATTTCATACTATCTCCGACCTCAACCATGTCTGTAAATGTATGCTTTAAGTTTCGTAAATTTCATTTAATACATCTTTATAATTACATGGTACTTTACAGACGGGCATCTCATCTGCCCGTGATCACGGTAACAGATCCCGAAACGTCGGATTAAGTAGTTTTAAAGTAATAAAAAATCTCGTAGTAAAGCCGAAAATATGTTAGTTTTAAATAAATAGGACACTAAGACCTAAAGCCACACTTCGATGAATATTTCGCCACAGTTACCTCCAGCTCCAGTAGTTACAGTAGTCACGTCGTTATACACATATTTTTTTCAAAGCGCTTCATACATTTTCCCATGATAAAAGACTCAAGACTTTAAGAACTTGCGTTTTTATCACCTTTTTTGTAATACTTTCATAGATATATATTACGTTTAAAAGATTTATAATATAATTTTCAATGAATTCGCTTTGTGGTTTTCGAATGTTACGAAAAAATTATTAAATAATATTCAAGAGTTTCATAAATGCATTATTCTGTTATATAAGAGGGGCTGTAAGTATTGTAATAATATGTTATTCGAGTGCTTTTAGCGCTGATTTAACCTGCAACACCTGTTGCTTCACATCAAGTTATATTCCGTGTAAATCGCTTCTATACATTAATTTATTCTGTATAATCAGGTAACACGTACTTTTGTATGGATTAAGCTCCAAGAATTTTCTATATTAAGATGAGAGAGCGTCATATAAGCGTATGCTGTTACAAACTTCAGTAGATAGAGTTTTTGACCTAACACAGTTGCAGCACTGTATTTTATATCAGAAACCATTTTTGTTGCATTATTTAGAATTTTTTGGTCTTCATCGTGTTTCTTTTTTTTTTTTTTTTGACAAAACGACTTCATCTGCATTTATTCTTACGTATTTCGAGAATGTTCTTCACCTTTTCTTAAATCTTGATAAATAAATGATTATAAGATATAAAACCTTGATTAAATCTCGAAAAACTTGACTATATTTATGTTAAGCTAAAAATGTATGTCATTGAACTTTGCGGTTTTGTTCAGTTTGTATAAATACTCAAATTGGGATGGATGTTAGTGTTGTACAGTAATTATTCAAAGATACATAACGATAAACACAATCACAATATCGATACGTTCGTATTGAATAGACATATGGAGCTAGGTCACACCTAAAATATTATTTCACTGTCTCTATATTGGTGTCATAATCAATAAAGATTTTGTGAAATGTAGAACATATCTATTTTTATATTTGACACTATTGGAAGGTGTACGTTTATTTTGAAAGTCTATTTGTATAAGCTGGTTATTTATTGAAATAAAATATAAAATTTGTTTTAACAATATTATTTTTGATTGTTTTTTTTTTGTCTATAAAAACTATAAGTTACCATACTAAAAGAAAACTGTAAGTGACAATCTTTTTAGGTATTCATGGGACGACGGTAAAGACCCATGCGGCACCACCATCAGATGATAACCTACCACCTCGCCCCAAGGAGGGTGGGGTTGAAACGAGATATTGCGAATTCTATAATAACTCGCTACCACAAAATTGTGGTTCACAGAATAAGACATGTCCCCCAGCACCTGTTATAAGAGAGGAATGCCAGCCTATAGAGGCAGACAAAAGCAACCACTGCTTCGTTTTATGGTACTACGACAACACAACGAATACGGTCACAGTCAAGGTCAAAGGTTGCTTCCTTGACACCGTGGCCTGCAACGATAGAGCTTCAAGCTGCAGAATCCACAATCAGAAGCTTCCCCTCCTCCACTGCTGCTGCGAGGGCGACATGTGCAACGAAAATGCAACCTTCCCAGGACTAGAAGCTGGGATGTCATCGCAAACAGAACTACCGCCAGAGAGAGTCCCCGCGTCACCTCTGCCAACATCAGACGATGATACGAGAGCTGTCATAGCATACACGCTAACGCCATTATTTCTGCTATTCGCTGTGCTGGTGGCATGCTATCTGTTGTATAGAAAACGTAAAGGCAGCTCGTTTGCTGAGCTCGGGAACGGTGAGGCGTCGTTATCAAGACCGCCGTCCGCATCAGCGGGGATGGAGAACGAGACGGGTATACTTCTGGGTCAGATAACGCTGTGTGAGGTGCGAGCGAGGGGTAGGTTCGGGGCGGTTTGGAGAGCAAAACTTGGCCAGCGTGATGTAGCGGTGAAGGTATTCCCGCTCCAGGACAAGCAGTCCTGGCTGGCGGAACAAGAAATATACAGACTCCCACGTATGGACCATCAAGACATATTACATTATATCGGAGTCGACAAGAAGGGGGATAATCTGCAAGCTGAATATTGGCTTATAACGGCCTATCATGAAAAGGTAGGCAGCCATGACGTTCAGGACTTCTTGTTTGATAATTTATCGAATACTACGTACGTTTAAGTACTTCCTTAACGATAATTTTAATTGCCTAAGATACAAATTTCAATTAAAATTTTGGCACGTGTATTGGAAATATTATATTTGTTGATTTTTCTGTTGCTTCTCAGTGTGTCATCAAACGATGAATAGCATCTCCTATAATAAAAGGATTTCTCACAATTCAAAGTTAGATGTACAAAGATTAGTGCACTGGTTTAAGGAAGACTTACGTTACAGATCTTATAATATATAATCTTTACTTTAGTATTATTTTAATAAGATAGACTAAAATATCGGAGAATTTTTAAAACAAATACATTGTAATATATTTTAACAGATGTAATATTTTCGCTAAAAGTAATTTTCATTTGTTTTCGTAAACACGATTTCAATCAAAACAGAAGTTTGAAATATATCAATATTTGTTTTGTTTTTTTATGGCAGGGTTCTCTTTGCGACTATCTCAAAAGCCACACATTATCATGGAATGAGGCGTGGCGTGTGGCTGCATGCGTGGCACGAGGGTTGGCACACTTACACGAGGAAGAAGGGGGGAAGCCCGCCATAGCACATCGTGACTTCAAATCCAAAAATGTCCTGCTGAAGAACGATTTAAGCGCTTGCATCGCTGACTTCGGTTTAGCTCTGGTCTTTGTAGCTGGACATGGCTGTGGTGATGCGCACGGCCAAGTCGGTACTAGACGATATATGGCGCCGGAAGTGCTTGATGGGGCGATCAATTTCACCAAGGACGCCTTCCTTAGGATAGATATGTACGCGTGTGCGCTCGTCTTGTGGGAGATCGCGTCACGGTTAGTTGGAAACATTGGAGTCTTACAAATAAATGGATTTAATAAAAATAATAAAAATGTTCGCTTTGTTGACAGTTGTAGCGATAGTGGCGTAGAACCGACAGCACAGTACCGTCTTCCACTGGAGGAAGAAGTGGGTTCGCATCCTGGGCTGGAAGAAATGCAAGAGGCCGTTGTCCAACGTAAATTACGCCCCCATATTCAACCTCAGTGGAGAGACCATCCGGTAAATACAAAAAAAATACTTATATGGCTATACATTTAAACATTTTCATCGAATTATTTTAAATATCATATAATATACTATATAGTCCGTCAAGAAATTCATGAAAATAATGTTTTGAAAACTAAAGCTATGGCAACACTGTATTTCTGTCAAACTCAGTACATCAATTGAGATGTGTACGGTCGAACAGCTAAAATAACAAAGTACCAAAACTTATTAATCGAAATGTGAGAGATACCATGTAAAAAACAGTGGCGCCCTCCTTTTATTTCACGACTTTTTTGACAGACTGTAACTATCTATGTATATATACAGAAGGTGGCCAGGTTTGGATGTTTGATAACTAAATATCTTTGGCTCTGCAAATAGAGGATTGTTCTAAAGCCATCACTAATTCATGACGTCATCCAGGGTCTATCAGTGCTGTGTGATACGATGGAAGAATGCTGGGATCATGATGCTGAGGCTCGTCTGTCAGCTTCGTGTGTGCTGGAAAGGATCGCGGCCCAGCAACCAGCACAACCAGCTCCTCAGACACCAGATACAACCCCACTATTGATACACGAGCTGACCTGCTGACCAGCCACTGAGGACCTGCCGCTCATACAGTTTTGATAGTGGGCGGGACCAGATCACTCTGGACTCTATCTTCCATAAAGAATATTCTACCAGGCTTACGCGTTTCAATTCTACTCGCCAATTTATATTGGACTATAAGTCGATTTGGTGATCCTATGCAGAAGAAGGAACTTCTGAACATCAAATCATTTGTGTGAGCTCAAGATATTTCGGCCTAATTTGTTTGTGTGAAAACTTTTAACTATTATGTTGAAATTTATATGTATATCAGTGATATTCAAACTTCATAACACTTGTTTCATTAAAATTTGCCTAAATTGTGATCTTTATTACAGCTAATTAAAAAGTATTGTTTCTATACTATTAATTAATATTCAGTTTTTATATGATTTAATTATGAAATATTTATTTATTGTAAATATGATAATTGTAGTTTTATTTGGCTTTTATATGGACATGAAACGAATACATGATTAATGATGTTTTGATCTATAAGTACAGATTTATAAGCATATTATTAGATGTACGGTTGTTGTTAAGGGATCTATATAAAGTTGCTAGTAAAATTAATATACATGGAATGGTATCACAGTTTTACCTCCATAGACAACTATTCCTATGAACATGAAAAGTGAAATTGTATGATTATTAATACTATATTATATGTATAAAGTTTTTGTTGATATCATATGATATGTATTTTCTATGTAAATTCTGTTTAAAATGTTCCCTAGTTTATTTGTTGCTTAGAATTAATGAAATTATATTTTTTGTCCATCCTTATTTGAGACTGGCTGATGTTCTTTCGATTCTTGCCTTATTTTGGTGTATTGGCTAAGTTAGTCTGTTAAAGATGTGTCAATATCGGAGTTAGGGTTGCCACTATGTAAATATAATGTGTTGAGTGAAAGGTGATTATAATAAGAAATGTCCACGTGTTAAATGTATTTTTTTAAGTCTTCTCCAAGTCACAGTTTAAGTAAAATTTAGGTCTAAAAGAATCAATATCTGATATAGAGTATCATAAGATGTGATTTTATATGCATATTGTGAAAAAAGAAAAGATATCAAGAGGAAATACGGTTTGTTTTCCTAATCAGCATATCACCACGCATAGACTAAGGGTTGCCAAATGTAAATAGATTAGTTATAGATAGTTCTTGTATAGGTTAAGGTTAGGTAGAGCTAGACATTGCCGGATCCAGCTTACAAGCCAAAGAGGTTAAACAGTTTTGATCTAGTCAGACCGACCGCCGATTTGATTGTAATTATAATGGAAAGTTTAAAAAAAATGTCACTATCGCGTTCTCAGTAAGTTAAAATTATTTGTCATATAAACAAAAAGTTTATTTTTATTGAACAGGTAAAAGTAAGTTAAGCGCAAATTTTCAAATGTCATGAACAGCTGGATCCGACTTTGGCATCAAGTTGTGGACACACATGCGGATGGCCTAATTGTTGATTTTTAATATTGCGTAATGAAATATTTTTTGACTTAATTTTCGTCGTCCTTCCTATTTATTGAAGGACATTTGTAAGATTTATGTATATTATTGTTTTAGCTTAAAGCAATTATGAGAGCTTCAGAATATTTACTAAATATTATTCAATAATGTAAATTTATGAAAAGCTAATTATTATGTCAATTTTGTTGATGTTATTGTTAAAATTGTATGTTGAGAGATTTTGTGTATGGCAACACAGCAAATAACTTAGGTTTTGTTAGGTGGTCGAGGGTCTTAAATTCTTAGTTAAAATTAAATAGCTTGTATGACGTAAGCGTTTGTTCTGCCCAGTTGTGTCCACAGCTTTATCATAGTTACATTAAGAGGAAGTAGCAAGCCAGTTAGGTGATCTAGATTAGCATCTTTTAGATGTTTCGAGATTCTTGGATAGTAGTCGATGATTGTCATTCTTATTTTTATTATACATTAACAAATATAAATGTCTGTTGGAACTTGATGTACTAAAATATATTTTCTAGACATATTTAGAATAATTATTTTTTATTTTGCACCTTCTTTTCTCTATTTTATATGCTATATAATAATTTGAAAAGGTGGTATTTACCATACATTCTTTTTTTACAATAAGATGACTAAGTGTCAATTATCCTCCAATTGCAAATGTGTTTCCGGCCTCGTATATGTCAGAAGAATGCTGTAATATTAAAAATTGGACATCACCACGTTCTAACTCTTAGAAGGGAGACAATTTTACTTATGAAACTAGTTTCAAAATTTGTAGAAAATAAGAAACAGCTAAACATGTCTTCAATATCCATAATAACAATAATCTAGACAAGTAAAATTTTACTTAAAGTCATGTTTTATAAATGCTTTCAAATGTTTAAACCGAATTTCACATAAAAAGTCTAAATTTGTAGTTTTTATTACACCAAGCGGAGCGGATGGCGAGGGTGGATATTGTCTTAGGAACGAAACGGAGGTAATTAATGACTTAGTTAAATACAGGTATATCAATAAGAAACTGATTTGTCACTGGGTTTGGTTTATAAAACCTGACACTATTAATATTTTGTTTGGACTACTTGTATTTTTGTTCCCATATTGTCACACAACATTTCCCTAACACTACTTGATAGCTTTCAACATTGTGATAATTGTAGAATATATTCTATTAAATTGTAACGAGTTTCTGCCAGAAAATTAGGTTTAAAAAGATTACTTCCTACTACGCGTCCGCTGTACTATACTACTAGCCAATACATTACTTAACATTTCGAAACATAAACATATGCTAATACATTATAATAGTAAGACGAAACCTCTTAGCATTCAATGGATTCATCGTGCGGGTGCCGTGTCTATTGCGTTGCAGGGAGAGGAGCTTCAACAGCGCCTGGGACTTGCGACCCAAGTGT
>DVQP01003763.1:0-10392 GCA_018231745.1 Danaus eresimus
AGTCATTCAGTATTTTTTTTTAATTAAAAATATGTGACAGATAAAGTGAGAAATGTGATTTATTTGTTGAAAAATTTTTTACCATGGCCTTATTTACATTGAATGTAGCCAGGTTTTTTTTGTATATTAGATTTTTTTTAATCTGTGTCATTTAATTTTACAACCACTGGTCTTTCATCGTCTTCATCAGAATCTAATCCTGTAAAGTCCCATTGTAACTTCTGTGACAAATTTTCTTTGAGTCTTTCAATCAATGTGAGTAGACGACCATCAACTTTACTCATGTACGCAGTTCGGAATAGTTCTCGTAATTTTTTATACACTAAGTTTTTGTTCATGACAATATCTGACAAAAATTCTTCAGGCATCTCATCAATTTGAATTTCGATAGTTTTAATGAAGTGAAAATATACACTTCTATATTTGTGAATTGCATCCTCACAAGAGCAGAACAAGATGACCATACTTTTCCAATGTTCAAATGCTTCAAGGGAATGGCCTATGAGAAAACACAAAAATGCAAATTGCATTTCACCTATTATATAAAGTGGCCTGAAAAATAAACGTATTACAATTGAATTTATCTTATTATATTAATATATTATATAAAAGAGGAGTTTAAAACTTACTCATCATGTGCTCTTATCATAAGTTCCAATGAGTAAGACTGGTCCAAATAATGTTTAGTTATTTCTTCCGGGCTTGAACCAGTTGGGTACTTGTCTTTTGGTATATCTGTAAATCTCATTGACATTCCTGTAAAAAGTAGTAAGATTTTTGTATTATTCTCCATAAGTAAAAACTAAAATTTGTAATTATTATACCCTTTAAAATAATACGAAGTAGACACATAATATTTCTGTATCCTTTTTAGTTATAATGGATAATTAATTAATTAAAATTTTTAAAGATTCTCATATAATAGGATAATTATTATGAATGTTATAATTGAATGTGAATGGAATTTTTGTAAATTATAGTTTGCTTCTTTGTGGATAATTCATACAAGAAGACTAGAACCAGTAGACAAGCTATATGTCAACAATTCAGAAATATCCGTTTTATATACCAGGTGCAGGTTTTAAGTTTGGCAACATAGCTTCTTCTTTTTCTTGTTGCGTGGATCTTCTCATCCTTTTAAGACCAGATTGACTGGGAGTTGAATTTTCATCTTTGTTTTCAGTGATCTCTGAACTTTCAGTTACTTTAACACCTCGAGGTCTATCAGCATCACTTGTTGAGAGCAGTTCAACTGATGATCTTATCAAGCCGGTTTCAGGGGATAATTTTTTTGCTAGGTCAGCTAGAAGTAGAAGAAAGATTATCTAGAATAGTCTTATAAATAACTTTGTTACTTCCATAAAATATTTAAACAAAGTCAGGTCTTTTTTTTAATCTTACCATTTATTTGTGACGATAAAAGTTTCCATTTCTGCCATATTTCATATGGGTATGGGGCCAAATGTTTATCTATATTTAGTAAATTCTCCCTTAAACGCTGAATACTTTCTTCACTAATTTCTTCTCTACTAATATCTTCCAAATGTTTATCCCACATCTTTACCAAAAAATTTCTTTTATCAAAATAGTGCATAAACCCTGACCTACAAAATCAAGATTCAAATTTACAGTTAAATAGCTCGTATTCTAATGTAATTATATATTGACACAAAGATTTTCGTGTGGTAAAAGTGTAGTATAGAAATTACAATACAAGTATAACTAAAATTACCTAGGAGAAACATCGCCTGTCTCTTTATTAACTGCAGCATAATGAACATAGTGAAGACCTGGCGGAATCATTTTTATTCCACGAAAATCCTCATCGGTATTCCAACATTGCATATCAATTCCAAATTGAGTTTCTTGAGGCACTCCGAGAAATATAAAAGTTCCTCCTTCAACTAATAGCTTTTTAGCAGTTTCTTGATCCATTTTGGTGCTAAATCCAAACCGTAGTTTACAGTATTAGTAACAATTACAAGAAATCGAAAATGTGTTTACATCCTGCAATGCTTCGCTTTAGTTTGACATTTTGCATTCTACTTTTGACGTTTTGGCAAAATAAAGTATTGCTATGCTTATGAAAATATTTTTTTTAAAAGCTATTACATATTTTTTTACATTTCTACATTTGCCGAAATACATATATCGATAAAAGCTAGGGAAAAAATTAAATTTGTTGTACTTATACATTGCTTGATTTTGATATAACGTTTTTTTATTATTGAACATATCTTTAAGCAAAAGTTTAATTTCATTTTAAAGTTTTGCTTTATATTATAGAGTCAGTCTTGACCTAAAAATTATAATAAATTTTTATTTAATTAAATCTTCTCAGTTGGAATATGCTTTCGAAGAATTACCCTATACATATGTTTTATCTATTTTTTGTCATTTTATTTTATACAATTTTTAATTTTGTCAACAATTTTTCTTCGACCAATTTTTTTAATATTATTTATTTGTAAGTTTATTTCTAATTTATCTATTATAGGATCTATGAAATGATGAAAATCGAGTTGGAGCTTCTGTATAAGTTAAAAATATATTAGTTTTTTTTTTTTTAGATATTTTGAATGTAACAATAATTGTAAAGTAATCCTCAAAGCTATAAGAAGAGAATGGCATCCATTGTTCTCGGAAATTATTTACACTGGAATTGTAGCTTTATTCTTCTCGAATCTTTGTAATTCAAAATTTCATTTGGAAGGACAAGTAATTTGGATAGTGGTTCACCACATACATACACCTATCTTTCATATTTTTTAATTTGGAAGTGAAATTAGACTGTAAAATTTAACTAATTGACGTTGTAAAATTTCTTGTGTCCTTAAGAATAATCAGTCGGACGTTTGAGCACAGGAGAATATATTTAATTTTTTTTTATAAAAGGCTTAGATCGTCTTTTGTTGCAAAAAGATGCTTAACTTTTTCCTTAATTACTGCTGAAAATACGGTACCTATAATTATGATTTCGGCGGTCGGTGGATGCAATTAAACCAAAATTGAAATGACATATAATAATAATAATTTTAAAGCTAAATTACAATTGATTGATTCGACTATATTGTACGAAGGGTGAAAAAATAGTGACACAATATTCTAAAAAGAAATATGAAACTAAAAAGTCTGTTCACACGGAACTGCTGAGTCAGACCCGTGTAGAATGAACGAGTTTTCTTAGAATCTTAGTGCGATCTGCGATTACACCGTAACCCTCTTAATAAATTTAATTTAACTATCACTATGACACCGTCACGTAACACTATTTAAAAATATTTATAAATAACATTTAACAGTGGGCTAAGTAGCTTTGTATGTGGAAAATAAATATTTTGTCATTATTTTCACTCAAATCCACTTGAGAGAATTAAAGAGATGCGATGTTTCACTAGCACGTGTGCAGCGAATAGTAAATATCGGGAATGGCCAGGGACTTAAGGAAAAATCCCTATTACTAAGTCCTAGTCTTATAAATTTACTATCAATTTATACCTCGCAGGAGAGAACGCAGTTACGAGGTTTGTCTATAGTTCTGTAATTATTCGGACAGGTTTTAGACATCTCATTATATTTACCATCTCATGAAATGAAGTCTCTTTATTACCTAAATCTAAATAAACATATAAATTTAAAAAACTCTTTTAGCCACATAAAATCCATTCATAGCTATATATATTGATATAGTTTTGCAATGAAAAGAAATCGGGCTCTCAGCGGTGACTCAGTTGAATGAACATACTTAATATGGCTACTACCTATGTACGGGTATATTAAGGCTTTAATGCGAAATTTCCGTTGAAAATCCGTCTGGTTTTTACGAGTTGCCGCTAAGTGGTTAACACAGGGCCTGCTGTTAACTACAGCACCTGATTTTTTGTTTTAGTAGAGATTTTTTGCCTAATTATTTTTCAACAGGTGACGAATTCCCGTCTCGAGTACCACTACAACGAGACGTAGCGGCAATCAAAAATAAAGTTTTAGTTATCGTTTGCAATTAGTGGGTTTTATGAACGACTCTATAAAGGTACTCATAGATTTCGGGGAACGATCAATGGCTACTAGTAGATTTGTTAAGACCTAAATTATCGATATATCGAACTCTTTATAGTACGCCGATTGCTTGTTACTGAATAACGAAGCTGCAATTTGTATATTGTACAAGTGATTATAAACAATAATGAGTCATTACAAAAATTTGTTTACTCTTTTATTTTTATTTTTTTATAATTAGTTTCTAAAAATATATTTATTTTTAGTAACATAAAGGGCAGAGTGAATAAGCATATTTGTTGTTATCGTGAAAATTCCTGACTTAAAATTTGAATAAAATGTCATATAAACCCAAATTTATAAGAAGCTTTATTAAAAAACAATTTTTATTGTATATGTAGTAATAAAACCTTTAATATATAATACAGCAGCAGAAATAAACGCTAATTTGTTGCTTATAATGTTTTATTTAAAGCGATCACAAGAATAATTTTCAGGTAGAGTTCACAAAAAGTAGAATTCATTTTATGAAATATTCAATTGCATTAAGCGTATAGCCAAAACATGGTTTGATAAATTTCGATTTTTGATATCGCTGACGAATAGACTCGACAATATACACCTGGGAAATTAGGATGCAAATTTCACTTCGCCGCTTCCGTGAACCTATATTCAAGGATTCTTTGTTTTCATCGGAAATTTAAGGATAGAAAATCACTAGGGAATGCGATAGATGCGGCCAAAACTGAAAAGGAACTGGCAAAGTAATAATATGCGATATTTCAATATATGTTATTTGAAGAAACCACGTCTGTTCAAATCCCAGAGCTACGTGAAAAGGCTAGACGGATAAACAGTACACGTAAAGGTTTCAGCATTATTTTCAAAACTATCTATTTCGCTATCTATTAATTTGAAAATATGTAAATATTTCCACTATATTTGCTGTTTCTATCCGAGGCATGTAAATGCGATTGTCTTAAAAATGTTACTGTCCAAATATACGTAAGAGTTTATAAGAAAAAATATTGTAAACCGTATAGCTTTTCTTATTAAATTATAAGTTAATCTATTTTAATTCCCCTAAATGTGGTAGTTTACAGTTATCTTTACAAACTTAATTTGGATATTCAAGTGATACATTTCAATCCGTACCTTAGATATTTCATAGACACGTTTATTAACCTGTACCTATAAATAAACCAAATATAAAGCTGAACTTATTGTCATCAATTGCATTATCTTTTATGCTTCATTATATCCATTTACTGTTCAGTACTTATTTGGGATATTTGGTGTCGCATTGAAACTCAACACAAACTTGTAGCGTCGGTGCTCTCACAGAGTTAGGCAAACTTTTAATAGTGTTTATGTCCCTAGAGAGCCTGAAACGTGCCGTCGAAGTACATCAACTGTGCACCGGTTATCTTGGAAGCTATTACACAAATACTATCGCCTGACTCCTTGAAGAAATCTCAACAGAGCTTTATATCTTAGAAGTTTTCAAATAACTTTGACTTGGTGTTAGTGGTTTTGTAGAAAGTATATAACGTAAGCCATTTTCTTGCCTTCAAAGTCTCAGCGATTCAAAATGTTATGATAAAAAACTTCATATGTAACATTAATGTAATTGAACATATGATAACGTAGAGTAAAAGTTACTGGCGACGTGTTGATTTCGTGAGCTTAATGAATAAGAATATAATAAATAAATGTTAAAAAAAATACAATGCCTTGAATAATAATTCGTAAATTTAAGTTTAAAATTCGGCCGAAACCTGTCAATTCTCGCTGTGTTGCCTCCTAGAGTCAATTAGACTTTATGTTGCGATTGGCCAATGTTTAACAAGCTGAGTTAGTTTATTTTCGATTTCTTCGCCCCCTAATCCGACGCCAGTCGTCCAGTTATTGTTTCTGTTATTGGCGCGGGAAAATTGAATTTGTCCACAATCCACGGGATTGCAATGCGGCTGGTGGATCCAAACCAAAACAAACATTCAATTTTCCAATCCAGATTTAGTCTGCCATTGTTGCGGGCACGATAGCAACGATGCAAGGTGTAAACTACGATCCGCCAATTATCATTGTACAGTTTTACATTACGAAATTGTTTTGATATTGCTAGCATCAACTTATTCTTATTGTTACTCCGTTAACCAATATTTTAATAACGCGTTTACTTACGTAAGATTAAGCTTGTCGCATATTTGCAATTAAAAGTTTTTATAAATATATTTAAAAAAAAAAAACTAAACACAGCTATGTCATAAATATATAAATAAGAAAAAAACCTGTTATAACTACTATTTACTCCTGATATCTGTATGTATTTATTTATAAAGAAAACAAGAATAAAATGCTACAAGTAAATAAATATCTGACCATTACGTTATAATTTAAAATGTGTTATATTAAAAATAAAAATTCAAAGAATGGGTTTTATTTGATAATGGAAAAAAATGGTCCAATGCAAATAGCGTCTGCAATAAAAAGTGATCAAGTTAATTAGTGAGGCAGTTCATTGGCAACTAATTGTTCGTTTTTTTCGTATGTGAGCTCTTTCACAGATTAAAAAGTTTAAAATTATGTGTATTCTGCACAAAGTATATTTTTTTCATAGATAATAAAATTTTAGTAATGTTCATTTTAAGAATATAAGATTTAAATAGTCTTTTAAATACTACATAGATATATACAAAGTGGAAGTGTTGCCATGAAACTAGGCTTTCCAATTTTTATGTATAATTTTAACGTAAAAAAATATATCTACCTATTTTTCTCGACAATACGTAAATATATCAAATTTTAAAATGTATGTATTTATAAACTCTTCTATGTGTCAAATTACTTCAAACGAACGTATAAATATTTTACGCGAATACTATTTTACGCGATTTCTGTCTGCAACGGATCTTCTTACGTATCATTAAACTCAAGTGATAGTGCTGACTCACAGAACTATTCCTGCTTTTCTAAAACTTTATATAAGTGTATTGTAGCTCGCCTCATTAGCTTTGTTATTTTATGTACCGAAAAGCAATGGCGTAGATATATTTCTGCGACTTAAAGTAGGTATGGTGCATAAGGATTTTAAAGTGTTGTTTAATTAATTAAGTTATTTGTTGGAATATTCTTTGCACCTCTCTAAAGTTGGAAAATAGCTGGCGTTTGCTATCATGGACGTATTGTGCCGTATCATTGTGAGAGCTCGGTTGAAGGCCTCGAACACCACTTGAATTGAAAGGCGAAGCGAAATTGTGCTCCTAAAGTGTATGAACGTTTCAAATCTTGACTTGTTTCACAAAATTTCCATTTGTCTGTAACGAAGATTTTCTAAGTATAATTATGAAAAGCTAGTTAATTTTTTTTATAAATACAAAACTATGTACTGAAATATTATATGAGTCGACCTTTTTTAAATGTTTTCACTCTTAACAATTTTCTATCGCTTCAAACGATTTTAATGATGTAGCATATTCATGTTAAATTTTGATAAATCAGGCTAACCGCAAAAGTTTTAACAGTTATCTTAATTTCCTTCGTAATTAAAGTAAAACTCCTTTGTTTTTATTTTGATTTTATCAAAAAAAAACTTTGTTGGGCAGTTAAATTAAAAATGGAAACAAAATATTTTAATGATGATAATGTTATATACAATTCTGGAGTGACACACTGGGTGATGAGATTGAAACTTATCCCGTACGTAACCCTATTAAGAGCGGCTCACCTATCTAATGTGCATTCTGGAAGCTTGTTGGAGCCATAGCAAGCAATATGGCCGACTTAACCTTGTTAAGCGTACGCGACGCCTACCACCGCTTCAAAGGAATCTCTAATGATTGCATACGGAACGCAATTAACATTGCAAAGCAGGTATGATTATAATATCATTTCATTGTTGTATGTATTTTAACTGTGTAGTCATTCAATTTGTCATTAAATGGAAAGTTTAACTGATGTACAATTCATGATAATTTAATATTAATACAATATCAAGTGAATTGATAGAATCCCATTTGTTGAAATCTTAAAGACACTGCAAAACAAGGGGTATGTAAAAATAACCATTCCGTTATTTCATCTAATTTAACTCGTAAGCACTACAATTTAGATTCAACAATTTCGTTCGCTACCTTTATTTGGCATAATTTTTTTACTTCTCATTTTCTCTTTTAAGTTCATTATTTCTATTCCAGTGATTTTGATAATTCAACTTCATGCTACTCAGGAATGATGTCTCTACTTTATGAAAATTACTGTTTTAAATTAAGTGAAGCGTATATTCGTATAAAGTTAACTTTGGTTTCAAAATTCTGTTTGTGCTAATGCTTAATAAACAGGTATGCTCTAAACAAAATTTCTCTTGTTCAATCGTAGTTACCACACTTATATAGTTGCTAAACATTGCTAGTGTTAAAAGTTTTTGTTTTAGTTAATATATAGAAGTTTCAGTAAGTTAGATGTATACTGGCAGTTTTTGTTTATATTCTTTATCAAACAAATTGTTCGCATTACCTCTTTTTCATTTAAAATTTGGTTATTTGGTTTGGTCTTAATGTGCATAGATTTAATAAACCAGCGATCCTGTACTTCCTGTCAGGTTATTTGTTTCAATTGTTACTCCGTAGACCATATATATTCTTGACTATAATACTAATATAATAATTCCTGACTATAATTATTGTACATTCCTTTATATTCTTTTCATTCGTTCTTCGCCCGTTTTGTTATTTTCATCTTTTCATATGCGGCCATGTGGCCGAGGGCGATCCCTTGTATGATGTAGTAGGTCACAGGTCATCCTATTGCTTAAAGAGCGCCTTCACTTCTGTTTCTGAAATATTTAAAATGAACTTCCGAAATACTTTTGTAATTGAGATTTTCATTTTGTTTTCATTAATCATTATTTTCTTTCAGTCTATTTTTTTTTGCTTCTTCCATTTGTAATAGTAACAGATTTACTTTTTTTTCTGTTTTTATACTAATTTGTATTATATCCGAATATTTTCAATTTAGATTCAGTTGTTTTAATGAAATTACCCGCATAAAAATTGTTTCGTTCAATTGAGATCGCAGTTTTACAAATAATACACCCAGTGAAAGAGTAAATGAGCACTATACATTCTGAATGGAAAATAAATAAGTCATATTTTATGTATAAAATCAGTTAGGAACATAAACTCTTTAAACAAGATATTTTCTACCAGTCATCTTAAAGATCTCTTCTCCAAGAGGCCTTTAAAAGTTCATTAAACAGTTTTAACAAAATGTGACTTTGCCCTCTGTTTTTTTAACCATTATTTAAATCTTGAGACGACAGCTAATCTATGTAGGGTATCTGTAAGAAAATAATCTGGCAGTATCTCGATATCGGAAAGATCGTATCAGTAAATTGAAAATATTCGAGAGCTCCAGTCGTGAAATAATGCAACCCACTATTCTTTAAAATATTTTCACAAGAAAATGTTCTTTACAATTTTTGATATGTGAGAAACTTATGTTTTATCGAAAATAACAAAATTAACAAGAATAATAAATGAGAGCAAAAAAAGAAGTTTCTCATGTAGGGTGGGTCTTATTACTTACTGGCTATCTCCTCCAGACAACCTGAATGAGGTAAATAAAGTTGCTAGGAGAGTAAGGATTGAGGCTTAAAAAAATAAATCTTGGACTGCTACCTTAAAACACGATGTCATAGATATAACAAAAATAGTAATAGCAGCAGTATTTTTTACAATATTAACGCACTAAACGCACAAGCGCACACATACATACGAGTGTATAAGTTACTGAAGAAATTTACATATATAAATGTACATATGGTATTTTAAATCACATTTATATTATCTCAAAGTAACCACAAGCCTAAGTTCGTAAAGCAAAACCTTGAAACCTTAAGAACAAAGAAAAACTCATTAAAGTACTTAAGCGGTTGTTCTCTCCACAAAATAGTTTTATCTTTATAAAGTTTAAAGAAGTTCAGTCATAGTTTATTTATTTTATTTCAAGTATCGATTGTAAAAATGTAAGGAGATAATTAAATAAAGCTTATCGGATTTACTATAATACATTAAATCCTGAATAATAAATCTATAAATTATATAGTATAGTTATATTATTAAAAAAAATATATTGCGATTGAAAGAATTTGAACAAATATAGAGAAAGGGAAAAGTTTCAATAAAATCGGAATTTAACTTACTAAGAAATTACGTAAATAGGTCACAGCCAAAGCGAAGTTTAAAATTGGACCGAATCACGAAGTAAATTGATTAGCCCTTTGAAAAGCGAGGCGTTGGTGTGGACGCCGGTGTTTTGGGGACGGGGACAACGCAGATCGATCAATTTTTACATTTATGATGCTATGGAGATATTTCCTTCAAACTTTCTATAATT
>DVQP01003764.1:0-10392 GCA_018231745.1 Danaus eresimus
TGTTGGCTATCTACCTTGTTGAGATCGTTTAGAAAGCTATCTACTATACCTTCTAACGATGGAATACGACCTATATTATCAATCTTCCGAAAGAGAAATTTAAATGGTGAATTTTTTGTAAACGTAGAAATGCATTTGCAGCCTAACGATAATATCGGATCGTATTAGGTGTATTTTTTATTTTGACTTCCGAGACACAGACAGTGACATTTACTAGGTTTCATCCTCAATCTATTGGTCCACTCACAGAATTTATCCACTTCATCTCATAGTACTTGACAGTGTTTGCGGCTACGTTTCAGTATTGCGAGATCATCCGCTAAGGATAAAATGGATTCCGTGTATTTATTAATAAACTTGAACCGATACCCCCATTTTTTCTCGTTGCTGATTAATTTATCTACTAAGAAGTTAATTATAATATAAAAAACAATTGGAGATTAAGAGCCATCCTAAATAGTAACTAAAAGTTTTTTAATGGCCTTCTTTAGTTGTTACAGAAAACTTTAATTTTGATTAATACGACGCGATCATATGACTAACTAGTAAAAGTTGTACCGTCCTAGCACGAATAGCATCAATTCGTGTTGTATCGAACCGAACGCGTTCTCTAAGTCTATCCAACAGACTATAATTTGCCTCTTGCTTTTCCTAGCATCTTTTAAACTCTCCGAAAGCAAAGTCTCATCTAATCGTTAGTCTACGTAGTTAAGTTGAATATATTTCTTCGTGCTTTCTTTTAGGTATGATTGATTTTGCCTTAATGTTTTCAAATTTAATGTTAAAATTTAGGCGTTTTACGTATACATTTAATAAAGAGTAAGTATCAATTTGTTTTCGATCAATGTACAAATTTTATTTTCATAATTGAAAACTGTTTTATGGACTAATACTAACAAAAGCTCTAAAATTATGCGCTCTTTAATTATTAAACCTTCAATTATATTGATTTTTATTTATTTAAGGGTTATCGGTATCTCCTTTTCATTTGAGATGGATTAAATTATAAAATAATATTACTGTTTAAAGTGTGACGAATTGCATTTAAACTAGACATAGTCTGGCAACTCTGATGTGTTACATCAACCGTGCTGTACTGTGGTAGCTATTAAGTTTAAGCTGCGTAATTCGAGATCCACCTGCCCGTGTTTTCACGGCTGCGTTGCCTAAGACAGAGAGGACTGATTCTGTCGGAAGGTAACCAGTTATAAATGACAGCACTTAGAATGTAGAAACTTCCTAAATGTTATGTAACATTTAAATTATGTTAAAAAAATATTACTTCAGATTCATGTAAAATTGATTGGATTTAATAGTATTTTAGTATATTTCTATTAAACATAGCAAAAAATATTAAAAAAAAAAACAGTGAATCGTAAATCTTATAACATTAAAATTAAAATGTTTATATACGAGTAAAACGAAGGCGGTGATAATTGTAGCAATCGTATCCGTTTGTAAATCGGGTCCAGTGAGGAAGTTAAAGATAATAGTTTTATTGCTTAAACCTTGATTATTCTTATTTTACTATCTAGTATCTAACCAAGCGGAGAGAATTATAATCAATTTGTACCTTTATTAGATTTAAAGCTAATGGTACTAACATTAAGTTCATCTCCACATTCGCGGGTCAGCGTCGACCACGTCGCTTCGATAGATGCAATTTCACTCTCCACCGAACCCTGATATTACTAACTCTAGGATCTAAGGCAACACGAACATGACAATTTTTTGAGCAGATGAATCCTATTTCGTTACTGTGATTGCTCGGAATTTTTATTTTATTGAAATGCTATTCTTAAACGATTTTAAAAATAATATTATAAAAAGTAGTAATAAAATCCTTAATTTCAGTTTTGCATAAAATATCTACTGAACAAAAATATCAAACATATTCCACAAAAATTACAACGCTCATTTTATGTTAACAATATTTTCTTTAGTCTTCCTTGTAAACAAGCTTTATCTACACTAAAGTGAAATATCATCTGATGGTTTTGTTTCACTTTTTTCCCTAAAAATTTTGTAACAAGGGTGTTTTGTGTCACATATCTAATTTGCTATTTATTAGGTGTATATAAAGTATATTGATGAAGAAAATATTATTTTTAAATTGTATTTGTTGACACCTGTATACTTTTGGTTAATTATACATTTTTAAACCGTGCTTGCCTTGTAATTTTTGACTGGTATCACGAATAGCCTAATAGATTTATGAATACAAAAATTTACTTATATAATTACTGAAGTATATGACTTTTATTATGTTCAACAAACTTTGTTTGTAAAAAGATATTTCACAAAAACTGTAATATAATGCCTTCATTACCAGAAGTTTTTAAGATGTCTTGTTATCACTAAAGTTAAGGATCTGTCCGAGGTCAGGTTTCCGAATTAGTGACATGCTACTTTTCCTTTTTCCTTTGTCTGTTTTTGCGGACGACATTATTACCTACGTGCTTTCAGCTCGGTTTTTTCGGCAAGGTGTTCTGAGACAATTTTGAGGTGTTTTCTTTTCTTATTACTTTGTTTTATTGCTGACGTCCCTACTAACATAAGAAATTGTTACACATCCTCGAAAATAATACCTACTTAGTTTATACATTTATATATATCTTCCAAATTAAAATTTTGTACTTTCATTGTGAAATGTTGTGTTACGGTTAATATTATTTATTAATCTAAATACATTTTAATGTTTCAAGATATCTTTTTATATACACTATTTGAAGCTTTATATTTATTATCTGTTAAACAGACGTTAACAAAATAGTAAATTACAAAACAAATTAAAAGTCCATAAAAGTCAACAAGATGTTTATGTCTGAAGTTGGCGGCAAGTTACGTTATTTTTAAAAAGGATGTAACTTCAAGTTTCTTAAAACCCACCTCAGCTACTCTAAGTTGGCTTATCTTAACTATAGTTTAAGGCTGCGCTGGCATCTTTTATTTTTAATCTCCTCCCGACGGAAAACGCAAGCTGAGTTAAAATTACTTTGTTCTTAAGCAAAGATCGAAGATCCGAGTCCATTTTTCAATACTTTGCTAACTGCTATCGCTAAAAGTTCAGTAATTAAGTATCAAGTTGATAACTTGATACTTCTTTCTATACTGTAATCAATTTTATAAATTTTTATTTGTTTAAAAGTAGGGTTAAAAACTGAAGTGTATATTTAATGGTCTTAGTTTCAAAAATCTATTAAATGTTAGTATTGCACAATTATTTTTAATACTTAGGATATAGATTTTTTTACCGCGTATTGCAACATTTTAAATTATTACTTTTTTATCTCGTGTTTTATTATCTTATTAAAAAAAGATTTCTTGTTATACAGTTTGAACTATTACATACAGAATTACAATAATAAATTTTTTTAGAAAATTATTTCGCTAATTATATATTATTGATATAATTAAGAAAATTGTGCTTGTATAGCAATTATTATGCAGTGAAGTTTTTGTCTCAGTATTACTATAAGCAAGGTTCTTAAGTTTTAATTGGGTACTCATAGCTGAAATTACCAACAACATCAGAGTTCTTAGTAATCCAAATGAAATTGAAACCTTAATAAAGTTGCTTAGATCGGATTCTTAAACTTGGTAACAGTTAATTATATTCGCCAAAGTGATATCTGTGAAAAAAAAGTTCTTATAAACAGCGACGTAACTTTAAATTGGTTTTTTCATCGGCCACGAGAAACGTTATAATTTTGTCGTTTCATTTGGAACCAGGAAAACTTTTTATAATATAAATTCGAGATAAAATATATCATTTGGAAGCTTATTATAGTTTTTAATTTCAAATAGCAAGAAAAAAAAATATTCAAATTTATATCAAAATAAATGAAATATATATAAAAAAAAAACAGAAGAACATTTTTATAAAACAACCTACCTGGGATTTATTACATATAGTTATTATAATAGCTTTTAAAAGGTAAGCACCCTTTTTTACTTCACATGGACTTTGTATAATGATTACTAAACTCGCAAGTTTCAATACTAAAAAACCTGTTTATCTTAAAAATTCTCCATTTTTAATAATACTATACACTCGTTTTATAAACGCTGCAAGTTATTTCATATTACCATTTACTTAAAGAGTTCTGAAGCAAGTAAAGCACTTGCTTTCTAGCTATCAATCTATTAGGATGAATTTTTAATGTCTTTGTTGTCTAACTCATAAGCTATCTTACGTATTCCCCTATAACTACTAAATTCATTTTAAGTCTTCGTTTAGTTCACAGAACTTGGATTAATGGAAGCCTTAAGCTGTCCCGTTATAAATTCAGTGTTTCGTAACATATAAGTCATCAAGAAGCATACATCATATAATGCTTATCTTTTCTTTATTTACTAAACTACATTTCGACTAAATTAAATATTTAAAACTCGGTGACATTATTAAAAAAACAACTATTATCTGAGTACTAAAAGTAAAGTGGTCAAATTATGTACGTCCATGTAAACAATTTTGTAAATAAAAATACCTGAATAAGTGGTTTTGTTGGCTTAATTATCAAAATCATAACAATCTATTAAATTACAGTTAAACAGAAGGAAAAAAGTAATAAAGAATTTATTCCATATTTTTTCAATTGATATAATTCCTCATACGTGTTCCAGATTCTGAGTAAGGAAAGCTTTCATGCATTATGATATTAATATTACGTTTATATTAAATACTTCCATAACCTCAATTTTCACGAACGGTGGTCGTGCCGAAAAGTTTTCTGGGACTTTTCCCACTTTATTTATGACTGTTTCCCAACATTGAATATGTAATGAAAGGGTTTAGGAATATGGTACTAAAAATGTTATGTAAAACATTTTTATATTACACATGTGTTGTTATAACAATAAAATTAATATAAATTGCACTCACATATTACTTATCTTTGTCACTTACCTAATTAAAAAGTGAGCATCCATACCAATATGTACATAATAAAATGATTTCACCATGAATTTTAGTTTATAAGAAAATATAATAGTTCTTAAGATACGGATGGGGTATCGTATGAAAAAATGAATTTAAAAAAATTACAGGTGTTATCTTTTCCTAACTTTAGTTTTATGGGTTATCATATTATAATGGGATCTGAAGTTTTTGCGAGACCTTTAAATAAAACGAATATATTTTGGATTTACTGCGCGATTTTTTATTACTTTTAACTACATAATCCCGACGTTTCAGTAACTTTACAGCAACCATGATCACGGGCAGACGAGATGTGTGTCACATAGTAGTAAGTTTAAAGTAATAACAGAAGTTTAAATAACAAAAAATCGCGTTGTAAATCCGAAATATATTTGTTTCACCATATTATAATATCTTTATTTATAGCTTACTGTCAGCATTAAAATTTCAAAATTTTCTTGCAGAGCTGAAAACTGACAACTTTATCAAGGAACCTTTTTATACTTTGCTTTAATTAGAGTCCAAGCAAGTGTGCGGAGACTTAGAATAACTTTAGTAGTTTGCAGAGAATACCTACCGAAGCTGATGAGTTTGATGCGAGAATTATGTTAATAACTCAGCTGAGTTTGATTGCTGACAAGTACCTCCGACCTCTGTGACTCGGGTCACTTAATTAAATTTACAGCCTAGCGCTTCATCCTTTACATAACTTGGTATGTTGTTGAGTAATGAGTAAGGTTTATTTATAAACCAAAAACGTGGTACTACTAATATTATATCTGTATAATGTGCAGCTCTTTAAAAACATATACATATATAAATAGTTATTCATCAGAGATAAGAGTCTATTCCCATGTTAATTTTTGGACTCATACCATTCACAAATGAGAAGCAGAAATGAAAGAAATTACATCTTAATGGAATCTTACAGCGCATATGTTAGCTTTGTGTTTTGCTAGGTGGTTGTCTACAGCTTTCACTTTTCGGCATTCTATTTTATTTAGCCGCATCCCAATAATTGTAACCTCAATTTTATGTCTTCTTTTCGGTAACTTAACAAATTTTTGTATGCCTCCTTAGATAGTTGAGATCTAAGATGACACATCAATATGTGAATAATGCATAAAAAGTGCGGCTTCTGCTTCTCGCCTTCCTTCGCCTTTTTGATGCACAAAATCTTTGTGGAAGATATTTTTTGACTTCAAACTCATTGCGTATAAAATTAATCATAATTAATTTTCTTATTCCGTGTGCTGCCTACAGAGTGTTTCTAACTTCTTTTGGAACGTGGTTCCATAGTAGCAAAACAAATGTTGTCTCTATTGTACTTACTTTTTTTAGGTCTATTACATAAAATTAGAGATGGCCATATTGTGAATCTTTAAAGTTTTTGTTATGGTCATTTGGACTTTTTAATCATGGTTTTAGTGGTTTACAGGTCGTCCATATTGCAGAAACCTTTTTCAAAAGGAAATTCTTAGAGCTAAGTTTTGCTCTATGATATTTGAATCATGTTCTTCATATAGCGAGATTTAAGCTTCATATAAGATGCTGATAATTTTATATCATTTAGTTCGATGGTTTCAATTTTAAAATTTCATCTCCAAAGGAATTTGTTGGTTATTTTATAATATTTTCGGTCTTTTTCTCGCTTTTTCCATCATGGATCACCTTGGATCAATGACTTATGTCGGATGTAGATAAGCTAAGCTAAAGGGAGTATTCTTTGAAGATGGTGACTATGATATTAACGGTATATATCCCACATTTTATTATTTATTAGAAATATGCGTCATTTAATAGACTACTTTAACTTTAAATGTTTGAAAAAAAATTGTCAGTCTTTAAAGATTTATCTACAGCGTTTTTTTTAGTGTTAGTATATAATGGAGGCTGTAAAAAAAAACAAAAAGGTTGAGAATTCAATTGAATAGAATATATACTTTAACATATTTCAAGTCGCGAACCATATCTGAAAAAGAATTCAGCATATAGTGAAATATTACTTAAAGCTTATTTTCGTTAGATTTATATTTAATGTTAGGAATATATTCCTGCAACAAAAAGAATAACATGAATGGTTTGGTTTGCTCAACTTTATTGTGTTTGTAATCTGAACGAGTTTCTATTATCTGTCTATGTACTAAGTTAAAAATAAACCTACTCATAAAAGATAATTGAAATAGATTATTTACAGAAACAACGTACACTTATCAGCAATTCTAATAATACAACTTTGATATTATATTTTTTCGAATAAAAAAAATATGTACATTTATCAGGAATGATAATATTTAGGACTATTTTTCTTTAGCTTTGGATTATTGTCTTTCTAATGACTATTAATATTTCATATTCTACCGTATTTTTCGTAGAAAGAACGATGGTATCGTTAAAAATTTAAGCAATAGAACCGAAATAAATATACTAAGATTCTATTTATACAGCAGAAGGATTCTATTTTATAATTGTTTTATATATTTAAATTGTTTGCTTCCCTCACTTATTTGCAACATTTTAATAAAAAGAAAATATTGTTCATTAATATAATTAAACAGTATTTATAACAAAAAATCAATACTTAGACGTATTTAAGTGGCTATGAACCTTTCTTCAGTAAAAATCATGTTTGAAACATCTTGCGTAGATGTAATTTTTTTTAAGGCAACGAAAATTGTGAAAACAACAAATATTGAATCTCTATTTATGTAATTATATCAATATGAAGAACAAAATTGTCTTATAATTGTTATGTTTTAAAAATATGAAGAACAAAATTCTCTACCATCCTCTATGTAACCTTTATAATTATATTTTGTTTGTTAATATGTAACTTATATAATGTACAAAAACATGATCTAAATTTATACAAGTATAAAAAGTAATGAGTAGGTTACTATTTTTCAATATTTCCTTTCATAATGTCATTTTGAATACTATCTTACTAGATTGTCTTTTTTTAAGAATTTAATTTTGAATTCAGCAAATTAGTGAAGATTGAGCGAATAAGTTTTGCTTGTAATAAGTTCCCTTAAAAAGAACTTTTCTGAAACTATGGTAATGAAAGTACAATTGTACTGATTACGTCTGCTTTAAGAATTACAAGGCGTGTAAATGAACCTTCAAAGTTTCGTTGAGTCGTCATTTAAATTGAAGGGTTTATTGTGTAAAAATTTCAAACGGAAAAACTCATTTAGATACTTATTACTCGATTAAAGCAAAAATTTTGGTTTTTATTTGATCTGCACAAAGTCACTTCAGGAAAATGCTGAAATTAAATTAAATTCCCGGTCCATGCTATGCCAGGACCCCTGCATAAACATCATATGCCGTGAATTTCTAAGCTTAGTAAGTGGGAAGCAAGCCAGATGAATTCAAGGTGGACAAATTGTTAATACACGAAGATAAAATTAATTTTGATTGACATTATTTCATAAATAAACATAAAATAATTTACTGAAATAAATTTTTGTCCATGTTTATAAGTTAAAATGAAATAAAATTCGTACCTTATTATGAATTGAATGCATCAATATTCACAATGTAAATATTTAAAAAAGGTTTTAAATAGGACATCCGTCGAAGTATTATTTTGTTTTAAATGTGTATTACGAACATATACGTTTCGAACATAGGAACGGATCATATTGTGTAGTAAAATATTCGACTGCGCTAAGAATATAAATTAGTCAAACGTTGGAAGGCGACCTCACTCCATCTTGCTTTGGCAAGCGTGCGGATGGGACGTGCCCTCTCTTAGTCGGAGAATTATTTATTACTATCGTTCCTCCTATCCTTCCAGTTTTCACTTATGTAACATAGAAACAATAAAACAATAATAAATCACACACGTTTATTTATATTTGTTATCAATCGACAGTAATGTAGCTCAGCTTTATGGAAATAATACTTTAATGTTTATAAATGTATATAAGATATAATATTGTGATTTGGATGACAAAATCAAAAAAATAAATAAATGGTTTCTCTGTAAGAAATGATTTTATTGTTGGGTGTTCTATCAAGGTTACAATCTTATTAGGTACACATCAAAACGTTTACAACACCAACCTGCAACAAAAGAAACGACATTCAAAGCTATTAATTTACAATATCGATTCTAATATCACAATTAAAATAAATATGACCTATTTAACAAGTTTTCTTCTTGGTAACAGTTTCGTTATACGTTATAGAATTTTAAATATACCTTGATATCTGGATCCTTGGTGTTTATCTATGACACGTCAAGAAAATTATATTTTCTTTACATATATATTATAATGACAAGGCTATTACCATAATGATGATATTTTTATAATTATTATAGTACATTTTAACCTTAGAAATGCGTTTAGAGTTAAAAAAACATGAAAATGTATGTCATTACTAACTTCGCTTCACAATTATGACAAGCTACTGTTTCATTTCAATACAATTCCCCATGTTACGTTACTGCAACACGTACCGTCTGCAATTATGAAATTAAACACAATTTGATATTCAGGTGTGTTCATTATGTACTTACATTTTGTTAGTTCTCTCTTTAATCCAGATTAATGTGGAAGCGATAAGCGAATTTCGGCACTTATATAATTTTTTGTTTAGTGCCATAAATGAAATTGTTGAAATTTCTTATGTTATAAAATTAAAAGTATTTCTGTTTGATTCTTTTATAATATGTCCTTGAAGTAATTATGTTTCTTTATAATATCAGTTTCTTTATGAACTGTTGAACATTTTAAAACAAATGAGGAAAAATTGTTTTATAAGTTGTTAAAATACCAATGTACGAGTAAGTCAATTTAGTCACCTGAATAAGCTATCCATGACAAAACGTTGATGATAAATGCATATAAGGTAGACATTAGAACAGGATTGATTTGAAATCGTTATGAAAATTCCAGATCGTATTTTTGTTATAATTCTTAGATAGGAATACTGAAAATCTATGAAGTCTATGGGAGTGAGTAAGTTCCTTATATGGCAATAACGGAACATTTTACCCGTCATAATTTTCGATACATTAAAAACTTTAAAAATAATCTATTATTGGTACGTGTGAAGTGTATGTATAGTATTTTAGTGTTTTGTTAATAGTGTTCTACCACATTTTATAATTGTTTTATTAATTCACTGTCAAGCGCGGCCTTGGTAAGCTGAGTCCATAACCAAATATCATTATCAAAAACATTTACCTTTATTATGTTTCGCCTATATTCAATTTAAAAGAGTTCATCTAAATAGTATGAATCACTTTTATTCGTATAAGAGTAGAGAAGAACCCATATAGGTAATTGAACATCTAATTAATTGGTACCATTTTGCCCTTTTACTTTTATTAAGAGCTGAGTTATTTCGTTCCTTACACCCTTAGCACATTGAGCGAAGCTTCTCGGATTTGTTATAAAAGAAATACTGTATACAAAAACAAAATACTAAATAATATAAAAATAAATAATTATAATCTA